>JANEYF010005866.1:152500-268359 GCA_029963845.1 Rhamnusium bicolor
GTGTGCTATACTTGTTGTTCCTGATCTCCATTTCATATCCCACTTAAGCTACGTTCTCTTTTGGGCATATCGCATGATTTTCTTTTTATTTGATTATTGACCTCACAAACTTTATCTTTGTATTGCGTGATTTGTACTGGCAGTGTTAAATTTCTATTCTTTAATTTGTTAAAACAAAATTTGTAAAAAATGAGCACAAAATATTGAAATAGAAAAAATTGTGTTACCGTATTTTAGAAACAATTTATAAACTTTTTTTAGTTGAGAAAACAAATTGTACATTATTTTCATTTTTAGACAGTTTATTCACTATGCAATTTATAAGAAAATGTTACAGCAATAAAAATTACAACAATAACCTTCTTCTTCTTGATTTTTTATAATAAACATTTTGAAAAAATAAAGCGAATACGAGGTAATTGCAAAAGAAACATTTTTAGTGATCATATATCATATGATGACGACCTACAAACAATGTATGTTTATTATCGATTACTACATCTATTTTTTCTCGGCGAAAAACTAAGTAAGCCAAACTTCGTATCAAATTTGAGGTTAGTTAGTATCAATGATTTATACAAAAAATGTAGCTAAGCAACTTCACTGCTCTTCATTTTATTAACTTTTTCATTTCATTTTCGGCCCTTGTCCTTTAGTTATTTGATATAAGCATGGATTAAATATTATTAAATTTATAAAAAAAAATACCCCAATTGTTTATTATACCAAATACATTCACCGAATACCTCTCAAAATGTTACATATTACTCTTCTTTTATCTAATCCTGAGTCAGCAACAAATTTAAACAAAAAGAATACTAGCAGTATATGAATCGCTGTATAAGCTAGGATAAGAAAATGAGTTATATTATGAAACTAAGCTAAATCCATCCTTAATGTAGTAATAATAATAATACATTATTCAGCGTAATATACAAGGTAATGATTTAACACTCAGCCATCCTGACTATAGAATGTCCTCGTTCGGTCTTTGAGGAAATGTGTCCGGTGTCCTCTTACGATTAATTTGCCCATTAGAAATTTTCCTGAAACAGGGAGAAAAAGAAAAAAGTGGAGGAAACACTTATAATACATAATTATAATATATATATATATATATATATATATATATATATATATATATATATATATATATATATATATATGAAAATATATAAAATATATATATATATATATATATATATATATATATATATATATATATATATATATATATATATATATATATAGTATATATTTTTTTCGAATGCGCACTCCAGACATGAATTGACATATTTTTTTATGAACCTTGTCATACTTTTAAACCAAAATTTATCTTTAATTAATTACTCACATTTATTAAGAACAATATGGCCAATAACGTCATGGGATTTTCGCATTAAATTGAATCTGGCGTATTTGGGTATAACAAGCATTTGCCATCTGCAATTTTTCGAAAGTCGGTCATTTTTCTCAAAATAAATATTTTTCAGTTCTTTATCAGAATTATCATGATTTGGTCTTCGTTTTATTGACAATAATTCATCGTCTTGAGATTGCACACTACATATCCAGTCATCAACATTTATTTTGAGAATGTGTGAATCACCTATATTTCTACTAAGTGCATCTACGGGAGCCATTTTGCTCTGTGTTCAATTTCAAAGTCGAAATCTTGTATTGCCAACCACTAACGGGCTACGCGTGGTACTATAAATCTTTTTTGCTGAAAGTTAATCGTACTGCGCTACAATCTGTAATAATTTTAAAATATATACCAGTTAAATAAACTCGAAACCGTTTAATGGACTCGACTAGTGCTAAGATTTCGAGCTCATATGAATGATACACACTTACCTCCCTAGTAGTGGCTCTACTATACCGGGTGTAACAGGATCATGGTACACCCCTTTTCTCCTTTAGTTTTGAAGATGATTGATTGAAACTTGGGATATATTATAATAAGCGGCAGGTTTTGACATACAAGTGACTTTTTTTCACTACCGGTTTCGCCGGAAGTGACACTAACTTTCGATTTTTAAATGGAACACCCTGTATATTATTGCATTTTTGAATTCTGCATAATTTTCTGAACCCAACGATATCAAATAAGTGATATTTCAAACGTCAGTATTTTTTATAATATAATTTATAGTTTTCCATTTAAGTGTGCCATAATGGTTCCGATTTATTCTATATGACCCGTGCAATGCTAGAAATATCGAAATCCCGTCAAAAATACTAAATTACGTGATTTATGTGGAAATAAAGTTTATCAAAATGGTTTTTGGGAAAAAACTCAATTTTTTCAAATAGAACCATATTGGTACCGTGGTACCATTTATTAGTACTATTAATAACGAATTTATTCATATATCGTATTAAAATGTGCGATAAACACAAACAAAATTACAGCTAAAAGAAAATAAGAATATAACATTTTGTTCTAATTACCTTGTTATACATAAGATGGCTTTGGAATACAAAAAATGAACACAAAACATTACATTTGTTCAAAATGCTGTCCATTAACATCAATGCACTTCTAAACTGGCATAGTCGTTTCTCGAAGAACGTTCGCCAATTGCTGGGCCGTTATGCTATTAATTGCGCGTCTTAATCGTAGCTCCAGGTCTTCACGGGTTGCAACGGCGGTTGCGTAGACAATATTTTTTATAGAGTGGAATGAAAAAATAATAACTGAAAAATTTTTTTGCTAATTATTATTTACTACTTTTACAAAACTTATCATAAATAAGTACAACATATATCTTTTTAAATAATTATTTTCCCGGCTATTTGCCAAAACGCTGAAACTTGGATTACAAAAAAAGATAATATGCACATTATGTTCAGTGTGACTGACTTAATAATGTTATTTTTAATTCCAACTATTCTGTTCAGTAAAACCAAAAATAAATAAAACAAAAGGTAGGTACTCACCAGTTAAACAATCACTTTAAAAAGTTTAAGACATCTGCCGACACGTGTTTCTGCTTTTAGCTTTGTCTGGATAGCTCACCCAAAGGATGCAAAGAAACTGTATACTAGTAAACCCCGATGTAATAAACATTGATGGTTTTAGAGAACAGGATAATTGAAATTATATAGTGGAAATTCCCCGTAGGTAGAATAATTTAAAAATAAAAATAAATAATAAGGTTTCCTCTTCTTGGTAAAAGTTTACAATAATGATTACTAGTATTCAGTTTCTTTGCATCCTTTGGGTGAGCTGTCCAGACGAAGCTAAATGCAGAAACACGTGTCGGCAGATGTCTTAAAGTTTTTAAAGTGATTGTTTAACTGGTGAGTACCGTTTGTTTTATTTATTTTTGGTTTTACCCAACAGAATAGTTGGAATTAAAAATAACATTGAGTCAGTCACACTGAACGTATCTTTTTTGTAATCCAAGTTTCAGCGTTTTGGCAAATAGCCGGGAAAACAATTGTTTAGAAGGATATATGTTGTACTTATCTATGATAAGTTTTGTAAAAGTAATAAATAATAATTAGAAAAAAAAAATTTCAGCGTTATTATGTTTTCATTCCACTCTATATTTGACACTTTTACCAAGAAGAGGAAATCTAATTTATTTTTTGTTATTTTTAAAATATTTTTTAAATGACCCCAAACAAAGAAATTAAGAGGTGTTAAATCCGGTGACCTTGCAGGTCAGCTCACAGGACCATTCGGCGAAATTACGTTTTCTCCGAATCTCCGTTGAAGGTAATCAATTACTATCTTTGCATTATGGGGGGAGCGCCATCTTGTTGGAAATAAGTTCCCTGTCGTAAATGGAAAGGTAATTCAGCTAAACTGTCCTGAATTTCATTTTACAGAAATCGCAAGTATCTGGCACCAGTATATTATTGGACCAATGATTCTACTACCAATCATTCCAAGCCAAACATTGAAACCGAACCGCACTCCCGTAATAAATTTAGATTTTCTTGTGACCAATATTTTGTATTTTATCAGTTAAATAATCCAAAATTTGTAAATGTAGACTCGTCCGAAAATAAAATCATTCCCAAAAAAATCATTGTTTGGCTGCACTTTATTTTGCAAAATCCAATTGCAATATTCCATCCTACGTTCGTATTCATTTTCGTACAAGCGCAATTGGTATTTAAAAGATTTATGGTGGTATTTATGCAAAATTCGGCTTACTGTTTGGTGACTGATATCCAATTCAAACCCAATTTACTTTAAAGAAACAATCTTATCAACTTGTACTCGAGCCAAAAAATTAATTTCCGTTCCTTCGTCAAGATGAAATTTTCTTCAGGATCATTGTTGAGCTCACTTCGGAACTGATTTTCAAGACGATTCCCAATAAATAATTAACATGTCCACTTTTTCATCTCTTGTATAAATTTGGGGCATTTTGAACACAATTAACAAGAATTTTAAACAATTTTTAAAGACACAATAAAAACACCGGTAAACCAACAAATGTTTGACAAGCTAAATATTTCATTGTTTTCAAAGCCACCTTAGTTAGTTCCTTCTTAATATTTTTAAAACAAAATTGTATTTTCTTATATTCTTTTAGCTGTAATTTTGTTTGTAATTTTCACACATTTTAATACGACATATGAATAAATTCCTTATTAATAGTACTAATAAATGGTACCATGGCACCAACATGGTTCTATTTGAAAAAAATTAGTTTTGTCCCAAAAACCATTTTGAGGAACTTTATTTGCTCATAAATCACGTAATTTAGTAGTTTTGACGGGATTTCGATTTTTCTAGCATTGCATAGGTCATTTAGAATAAATCGGAACCGTCATGGCACACTTAAATGGAAAACTAAAAATTATATTATATAAAATATTGTCATTTGAAATGTCACTTATTTGGTATGGTTGGAATCAGAAAATTATGCAGAACTCAAAAATGCAATAATATATACAGTGTTCTATTTAAAAATCGAAAGTTAATGTCACTTCCGGTGAAACCGAAAGCGAAAAAAAATCACGTGTATGTCAATAATTACCGGTTATTATGTATATAAGTGCTAATATTCTGTTTACTGTTAATTTACAATTCAGCAAGAGTACGGCACTGTGCAAAGTTACAGCAAGCGCCCTCTATCTTTTTAGTATAAAAAAATGTGCTATATAAGTGTGTAAAAATCGTAATTTGCAATGTAATGTCGTTTTTTAAAAGGGTTCCGTTATTTATTAAAGTGTTAATTGAAGTAAATCGGTGTCTTAATTACTTTAAGCCCTGAAAATAATATATAGGATATCCCAAATTTCAATCAATTATCTTCAAAACTAAAAGAGAAAAGGGGGTGTACCATAATCCTGTTACACCCAGTGGTACATTACAGATTTTAGGCCGTTTGCATGTTTTTGTATTAAAATCCCTGCCACATCCTTGCTGCTTGCCTCAGTTTCCCGATTAATATCAAATATACTCAATAAAGGGAGAGTTGTAAGAAGTTGCTTGATTTTCTTAAAAGCTCGTTGTTGACGTTCACCCCACACCCATGGAACATCCTTTTTAAGTAATGACATCGGTTGTACAATAGTTGTATGATTTTTAATAAATTTTCTAAAGTATGAGCAGAGACCTAGAAATTCTCTCACCTCATGAATATTTTTAGGTGTTGGAAATTGTGATACTGCATTTATTTTACGCTCACCTGGTTCTATACCACCTTCATTAATTTCGTAGCCTAAATACTCAATAGATTACTCAAAGAATTTATTTGCCTTTTGGAAAAAATTCTAAGACGGTTTCGAGTTTAAGGCCCCCTTCGATACTAGTACATTATATTAGAATATCATCTAGGTAGCTAACTACTTTGTCGTGTCTTAAATTTCCAAGTACCCTGTTAAGAAGTCTCTGAAATATCGCAGGGGCACTAGAGACATCAAGTAATGGCATTCTCAGGAATTCGTATTCGGTAGTCACAAAAGCAGTTTTTTCAATTGAATTTTTTTGATACCGGTATCTGATAATACCCCTGCGTCATATCTAGGATGCAAAAATATTTAACGCCTTTTAAACGGGCAATGTAGTCCTCGATATTGGGCAGGGGATGCCTATCTTTAACGGTAATTTTATTAAGTTTTCTATAGTCGATTGCCACTCTATAATCGCCATTTTTTTTTACCAAAATAGCTCGACTAGCATAATTTGATTTGGATTCTCTTATAATATTGTTAGTTAACAAATCGTTAATTTTCTCCCTTGTGATTGCTTTTTCTTTTTTCCGAAACCCAGTATGGTTTATAAAAAAATCGGCTCATTAGACAATAAATTAATTTCAAATTCCACGAAGTCAGTCATTCGTAACTCACTAGTAATTGTTACAAAACTAAAACTAAATTTCTTTAACAACTCATGCAAAAGTACATAATGCTTTTTTGAAATATTCTCGATATTTATTTCGGATATCTCTATGCTACGAAATTCTCTAACTATGTACTCATGCTCTGGTGGGTGGAAGTTATATCCTCTTGTCAATATTCTTCCGCTATTCACTACTAATGTCTCTAACCCAATATTCGATACATTGATTGTTAACATAGGTTCAACAGCCAACATTGTCGAGATTGCATAGTTATGACATCTTTTTGCCGGAATACCTAATTAAAGTATCAGTGCAACTACTATTTACTTTAATACCTCGTGTGATATTTGGCGGGATTTTAATATTCTCTACGGCTTTAACCACAAACTTTTCAATGTTTTTGGCAAAATTAAAATTTATCATATGGCTTCAATCTTTAATTTTCTTTAGTTCAAGTTTATTTCCCACTATTTTCATTTCAGCATTGTTACTATTATTTACTGGTTGGCCAATGATTATATCTATCAATCCAATATCTACATCGACAAAATGAACAATAGTGTCAATAGCAAAATTATCAAATCATATATTTACTAAAGCTTGACCTATGGGGTATATGATTTTATTTCCAAAACCAGTAATGTAAGTAGTTGTTTTAATCAAATCAGTTCCTAATTTGTCAACTAAGTTTGCTTGTGCAACGTTTATTTGGCTACCTGTATCCAAATAACCCTTACAGGCAAAGTATTTATTTTAATAAAAATGTTGTAAACATCATTTTGTACTTGCCTTTTTATGGTCTTCACCATAACTGATTTTAAAAACCAGCAATCATCTCTTAAGTGTCCAGTTTTCCCACAGTTGCTACACTTTTTCAGTAGGTGTTGTCTTGTCGGGGACTGCCTAGATGAGCTTTGGCTAGTGGATGGCAACTGATCGTTGTTGAAACGAAACCAACATCTTCTAGCTATGTGTCCGGCCTTCTCGCAGATGTGATAAGTTTCGTTTAGTTTTAGTACATGTTTTTCCTTAATGTTGTCGGATTCGATCTTACTTAAAAATCATTGAAATAGTTCCTCTGGTCTTTTGAAATTTCCTGATTTTGCGCACCCTGTATGGAGTCCGTCTATTACACACGACACTGCATTAGAGTCGCTTAAGTCACACTTTCTAATAAGGATACACTTTCAATAATAATAGTGCATTATTGTCTAGTAACTTCCCTTTTTGCGATCTATCATTTTCTTAAGGTTATCGATAAATGGGAAAGCTTCCATCACCGCAGCTTTCCACTCGTTCCATGTCTTATCGTAATCTTGCAGCGCATTATACCATACTTTTGCAATACCAATTAACTTGGATTGCATGTAATACGATTTGATAACGTCATTCCAGCTATGAATAATTGCTAGTTGCTCTATTTTGTGAAGCCAATTAAAGGAGGTTAGATTGCTCTTTTCGGGGTCGAACGTTGGCACAATATCGTTTTTGGCTAAATTATTAGCACTACCGAACATATTTGGGACACTTTGTAGCATATTGTGCCTGCCTAAAATTTCACTAACTTTTTTACTGACCAAGTCCTCTATGTTTTCATGGCATTCACGGTTTTTTATCTCTTAGATTTTGATCGCATCTCATTTTCTGAGTCGCTATTATCCGACATTTCATGTTCCCTTGGTAATTTATCATAAAAACTCGCTCGAAGAGGACTATAGAGATATTGGCGGATGTAACACTAAACTAACACACACATACTATCTGACAGGGGAAAGAAGGCCAGCGCGGCAAGAGAGAGCATTACCGAAAAGTTGTCAGTTTCCTGCGAAACCATATACTAGAAGTATAATATATCCCCAATGAGTAGGTGTGGATGCAAACGATCACAAAAATTTGTCAGGCACTAATTCATTGATTTTATTTACGATTTATGGAGAATGGAATGCAGAAAGCACATTCTTTCTGCCGGCCTTCTTTCGTCGGACAGATTGTAAATATTTTTCACTACCAGTTATCTACAAGAATAAAAGTATATTGTTAATTAATATCTATGTTAAACTTCGGCGTCTTTCGTTGAAAATCCATTTATATTGTGAGAAGCTCAACAAAAATTTTTCTGTCTAATATTGTCACACTCCGTTGATAAATATATTTTTTTAGCGTCGACTCCGATGGCACCTGAACATTGCTATATTTGCAACTAATACACTTTTGCATAAACTGTCTAAAAAGTTGATTATCTAGTTTAGACCACGGTATGTTATATCCAACCCTCACTTCCACTAAAGTTAAAATTGCATTGCCTATCACTATGTGTTTATTAATGTTACATGCCAAAGAAAGTGCTTTGTCACAGCTAATTGCTAATTGATAATTGTGTACCGTCAAATTGCAGTTCCGGGATATTGCGAATCCACTAATTTACTCTAGTCTGTGAAGGTTTACAATGAGACATTTTAAAAAGACCAATCGGCTCTATACAATTTGTACGCATTTGCTATGTCAAAATTGACAATATGGTAAACAGTCGTTGTTTGTGTTGATTTAAAAATGTTGGGCACAGGATTTGAAGCGATGAATATTTACATAAGGATGGGCTATTTATGTATATTTAATCTTTGATGTAAGACTAAGACTAAGCATATCAAAAATGTATTTTGTCTACGACTATTAAATAATATGTGTTTCCTCCTATTGGACAAAGTTTGTTAGAATTTTTATTGCGATATTTTACCAAAACTTATTATTATTTAATAGTTATGGACAAAGTATATTACCTATTCTACTAGCATCTTTAATCTTATTATATGATTAATGTTCTATGCTCTAAAAGCATTTGAGTTATTTGTTCTCAAGACTACAGGAGTATAAAATTATCTCGAAAATTATTAACCATTAAGGGCCAGACTTTCGACCTCTGGGTAAGTTATTGTTAACTAACTAGATGATGAGAATGTGAATGTAGTCATAGTAAAACCAATTCTAACCTCCTAGTTAGTTAACAGTATCTTACCCAGAGGTGAAAAGACCGGCCCTTAGCAATTAAAATATAATCTAAAATAGTTGTATTTTAAGTTGTTATGTTTTTAAAAAACTAATATTTTTATCTCGATTTCTATAAAATTATTTCAAATCAAAATAATAATCTATTAAATATTTCAATTTATTATTCACAGGCCAGGGGTGCAAGGGGTGCCTCGCACACCGGTGGCAACGTGACATACGCGGCAAATATTCACAGTTTAAAACAGTAATAAAGTAAGGAAAGTAATTTGACTATTGTTTTAGAAACAAAAATTGGCCTGTAAGTGTACATGTATTTTGTATTTCTTTCACTAATTTTTTAGATGTCTGATGGAGGAAATCGGTTCTCTGGATGGCAATATCATAAAAAGCCTTCATTATTTCTATTCCTAAATTGGGCGAAAAAAATATTAGTTTTTGAG
The DNA here is from genome assembly GCA_029963845.1 of Rhamnusium bicolor. Taxonomy (NCBI): domain Eukaryota; kingdom Metazoa; phylum Arthropoda; class Insecta; order Coleoptera; family Cerambycidae; genus Rhamnusium; species Rhamnusium bicolor. The sequence continues at coordinate 162,258 of JANEYF010005866.1, forward strand.
TTAGTAAAGGATAGGTGACACATTATTTTTCGCACCCCAGCGGTCAATAGCTAGGGACGGCTCTGATTATTCATCATTATTATGAGTTATCAAATTATTACATCGCATCGGTTACCACTTTTAATTGCTCAAATTTAGGAACATAACATATTTTCTATGATATTTGTTTGTACATAGGTACTTTATAACTAATGAGCTACAGTATAAACATAAATATTTATATTTTAAAAACCAATTTAATTTTAGAACAATGTTTACATCAACAAATACTGTGAAAAACACACAAACATTTAATTTTATTTTAAAATAAAAAAAGGTAAAACAAGAAATATCTCGCGATAAGTAAAACTAGTAATATACAACTTGGCGGAAATTGATCAATTAAAACAGAAAAACTACTTTTAATTTATTCGACGTTTCGTTAGTTAAATTAAAAAAAGTAATTTTTCTGTCTTAATTAACTATTCTAAGTTGTAATACAATTAAGTACCAAGGCAATTTTTTTGTTTCTGTTTTAATTATCTATCGAACAGATTGATATATCGATATAAACTTAGAACACTTCTTGAATAGTTCATATATGCAATATTCAGTAGTTATTTCAATAATTCAGATATATTGGGTCTCTTCGTTTCGAACCCATCTGTAGTTTAAACCCCTCAGTCTATTTTATACTACACCGCTGGTAATTTTTGAAATAGCTAATCAATTTGGAAACTTTTTTGTCAATAAAAAGATTTTCGATATTTTGCTCCGTTTAGAAATTATTTTGTATAATTCATTAAAAACACACTAAATGCGACCCATTGACAAAGCGCCTGCCCGAAGTTAAATTAATTCTTTTCAAATTAAATAATTTTATGTATGTTTTTGAATAAATTATGCAAAATAACTTCTAAAGGAGCAAAATATCGAAATCTCCAATCAACAAAAAAAATTTAGAAATTGATTAGCCATTCCAAATGCAAAAATTACCAGTGGCGTAATATAAAATTTATTGAGGGGTTTAAACGGTAAATGGACTCGAAAACTAAAAGACCCAGTATATCTGAATTATTAAAATTGCTACTGAATATTGTTTAGGAATGGCTCAATAAGTGTACTAAGTTTCATATTGATATCTCAAACTGTTTGAAGAATTAATTATAAAAGAAATTTAAAAATATACATTTCAACGCCCTGTATCGGCTGTATCTCTGAAACCCAACGAGTCCTCTCTAGTCTTGAAACCTTATTGGTACTTAAATGTGGGACAGCGTGACAACACAAAAAAAACGAATACTCATTTGCTGTTTGTAAAACATTTTCTGATATATGTATAATGTGGCCCACTTTACAACTTATTTATTTACATCTTATAATAATTATAAGTTAAATTTGTAAGATATTTTAATCATACGCATTTTTTTATATTTGGAAAATAATTTGGTATTATAAGTTTAATTTATTGAAATGTTTTAAAATTTCGTTATGAAATTCGGTATTTTTTTACAGGTTACATATGACGAGGAAATTTTTTGAAATTTTAGCTAACCCCCCACCCTCTTCCGGGCCTATTTACGGGTACGCTGAACAGGAATATTTTTTATACTGTTGAAATAATCCTATTTCAAATAATGACCCTTATTACAAACGGCTATAAATCTCATATTTAATACTACTGTTACGAATGCGTCAAATTTTGCAGTTATGTTTTATAATAAAAATAGCGTTGAAGAGATTAGCATTATTATATTATTTGATCCTAGATTTTTTCTTGGGAAGTACCAACGGGGCAAAAAATCTCATTTTCATGTTCAGCATAGCCGAAAATGTGGGAGCATCAGAGATTGCAACTTGCAAAAAATTACCGGAAATTCAACCAAAATCTATAAATACTCAGATAACAGTTATTTATTTCTATTATTTGGGGATAGTTTACACATCTAACTCTTACTTATATTTAATTAAAACGGTTTAATTAACCTTGAATAGATATATTAATTATAAATATACATATTTTCTAAAATAAATAAAAAACAATTTTCTCTGCATTTACATGGAGTATATGTATACAAGCTTAACAATATAATATGTATGTTATAACATAATAATAGCAGTCTAAATAATACTTATAGCATCATTTCATTAGATAAGTATTTTTTACCAATATTTTTCCAAAGATTTCACCAAATCTTTTGGACTTGTGCTTGGTCCACGTCTTTCAACGGGTTGCCCATTTTTATCAATGATAAACTTAGTAAAATTCCATTTAATAAAATCTCCCAAAGTTCCTCCTTGCTTGTATTTCAAATAATTCCACAAGGGATGTGCATCGTTACCATTCACGTTGATTTTATCAAAAACATCAAATGTAACATGTTTACTCTGGACAAACTGGCAAATCTGAGCACTATCTCCTGATTCTTCCGCAGCAAACTGATTACAAGGAAAAGCCAATATTCTCAACCCCTTACTTTCCGCGTATTCATTGTACAATTCCACCAGTTCAGCATAGTTATTTTTTGTATAACCACATTGGGAAGCGACATTAACAATAATGCATACGTGACCCCGATATTTTTCTAAAGACATAACATCACCATTTAAATCTTTAGCAGTAAATTCGTAAATTGACTTGGCTTCTTTATAGTTCTCTGGGTTCGACATTTTAACTGATATGACCGCTAATGCACGACAAGCAAAAGCCGCTTTACTAATGGTCTTAAAACTTAACACTAACATTTATACGTTGTATCATATTAATAATAATAAATGAACGTCTCATGCGTCGTGGAGAACTTTTTAAATGTTTAGGATATACCACACATACGCAAATGCTACGCATTTACTACTACGTTCTACGATTCTACACTACATAAGCGCCTTTGTCAATATTCTGGTCAGTGTTGCCAGATTTAAAAGTGTATAGAAATTACAATACGCAATAAAGCATCTGCGTCTGACGTCACACATTCAATTTGGAGTATAAACAACACAACAGATACGTTGGTTTAACTTTTTAAAATATCACAAACATATGGCGTATTTTTCTCTACGAGCGCCTTGAAACATGTTTACTAAAAATTAATTCTGATTGGTTGAATATAAATTTCCTGTTTCATTATGAAGTAAACTGTTTGCTTACGGGCAGAGCGGGAAAATATCTAATTTATTATGTTTAATGCCAATGTCATATTCATCATGGTTATTTGATTAAAATTGTTAAACCATAAAATTGTTACAAAATTGACATTTTTCTGGATAGTGATCTTAAGGATCTTAAAATCCATCTCATCTGGCAACTCTGCACCCAGAAGTTCGATTCTTGAGAGAGAAAGAGCAGAATCATTAGCGGAATACTAAGATAGATGGAAATATGTGTAAACATATAAGGAGAATGGTATATCCACGCGAAACTGATAACGTCACTCAGCAAGGCGGGAGATATCAACTACAGAAATAATATTTTAAAAGGATACTACTGCATCAGTGTTGCTGATTGTCGCATAATTATGCGATTTGCGCATAATTTAGAGATGCCAGATGATAATTTTCGCATCCTAAATAAAATCGCATAATTTAGTATAATCTAACAGAAATCACATACTTTTCGGGAGAGAAAGCGATTCGATTTATCCAATCATCAGTTCAGTACAGAGTTCATTCTTCTTTGTAAACGCCTTACATTATGTAATGTTTCCGTTTTATTAACTATTTTAATAAGGTTTAAATATAATATATCCATAATAAAAATGTCGTCAGAAATTTGTTTCATTTTAAACGAATAAAGCATAAAATGTACGATTAGTAATATAAAAACTGCGCCATGCAGTACACGCGTCATGTGACCCAAGTTAGAAGAAACACGTGCAAAATTTGTCTCATTCTTGTTTTGTGTGCAAGATGCATTTGTGCAATGCAGTGTCCCTAACCCAATGCGACACAAAACTGCCCTATAAATACTGAAGCAATTTATCAACGTCAGAACAGCAAAAATCAATTTTGTGGATCTGAGAACTATTTCTTTTTGTGACTTAAAATATTGTACGTAGAATCGAAAGAAACGTAGGTAAATAGATATGGTTTTATAGGTTTTTATTAAATCGCACAATGTTGGATAAAATCATCCATGAACGTGAGTAGGGATTAAACAGCACTCGCGGGTGCGACGAATTTTTTACGTAAAAGGGGTGCTTTTGCGCACATTTTGTCCTTATAAAGTTGGATGGCTGGTCCACGCGTTTTCGAGGGGGTGGCGGGTGAATTTTGAAATAATCGTTTTTTCCAAAAAAATGGTTCCCTTGAGTAGGTTATGGGATGACTAGACGAGTACAACGCCGTCGAGATCGCTTCGATAGCTCTTCCCCCCCCTTGCCGTCCAATGAGCAACGGTTATATCGTGCAGCGACTTTTCGAGCTCCGTTTTGACCCCGTAGGTGGCCATGGGGGCGATACGAGATGAAAAAACTTCCATCTGGACGCACCCCCGCCATTGGGGTGCGTGGAGGGGGGTGCTATATACCCCGAGTTCAGACAAGGGGAGTCGCGACCCCTCCTATGAAAAGGCAAATGTCGAAGCCGACAAAAAAGTATAGGGGTGCCAAACGCGTACGACGCTTAGTTTAGCCTGTAGAGGGATCAAATCGATCGCGTTTTCGCGTTTTTTTTTCAAACGGTCGGGAAAAATATTAAATATGCAGATTAAGGAACGCGCTTTCGTGAGGGGCCGTCGTTCGACGAGAGGATTTCGAAAAAAAATCGAGGTGGGTGGGGGTTAATTTCGGAAAACTTATTTATTATATTGTAATCTGAAATAATTGCTTACCGTGCGTTCAATCATCCATCACATCGCACATGCATAATTAATTATTCACTATGTATCTAATGAAGATTTCCAACTGTTAAATGTAAGTTATAACACCTTTAATTAATAAATAATAATAACCGCCCCTGCTTTGTTTCCATTTGCCTTTTTTTTATTAAACATTACCATTATTCCAAAATTCATTTTTTAATACTAGGTACTTATAATGTATAGTTATTGCCCGTTTTTTAAATTACATACAAAATAAAACTAAATTTGTTTATTACAGAATTAAAATTATTATAAAATTCATTAATGATTATATTTTCTATATAAATCACAAATTTAATTAAACAACAAGCAGACAATAATCAAACTATTACCTAAACACTACTATTACCGTTGATTTAAAAAGGAAAGTGCGGTTATTATTACTAATCCTAATTAGTGCTTTGATGACATTCAAATTGAAAATATTGTACATGGTTGAAATAAAAAAAAATGCTTTCATATCACAATAAATTAGTTAAAATTTAAAAAAATATCTGATGTGGCCAACACATAACTTTCTTATACTAGTATATATCATCCTGATCTAAAAAAATCATTCTATTTAATTCTTCACTTACCTCAATTAAATTTTAATAGCATATCTTGAAACGTATTCATTAAAATTTTTTAAATAACTAATTATCAGCGTCGTTCGATACTGTCAATAATAATTCATGTCATATATTTTAATAATTTCTTCTTATTGACATTGACATTTTTGTCACTAAATTAGACATTTCAAATGTCAAACTGCCAAATTAATCCTAAACCCATTTTATGAGGTCTAATGTGTAAAAATTTCAGTTTACATCAACTTTATTTAAGTACTTGGAAAATATATTTTATTGGCTTGATACAGTAGACATAATTTATAATCTTTCATCAAGAATATATTTTTTGTAAAGACAAATACAAAAAAAGTTTGGGTCCGGTGGACTCTCTTTCAGCAGGCCAATTTTGCTCATCACCGAATTTTTCATTGTCTTTGGCCTTTAGAACAAGTGTACCAAATTTGAAAGCTTTATCTCAAAAACTGTCTGCATGTCTGTGGTATCGCGATAGCAGCCACAGTTTTTGAGAAGCTTTCAAATTTGGTACACTTGTTCTAAAGGCCAGACAATAAAAAATTAGGTGATGAGCAAAATTGGCCAGCTGAACGTGGGTCCACAGGACCCAAACTTTTTTTGTATCGGACTTTACAAAAAAAAATGTTCTTGATGAAAGATAATAAATCATATCTACTATATCAAGCGAATAAAATATATTTTCCAAGTAGTTAGATGTAAACTGAAATATTTTACACATTTGGCCTCATAAAATTGAGTTAGGATAAATTAACAGTTTGACATTTGAAAGGTCTAATTTAGTTACAAAAATGTCAATGTCAAATACAAAAAATTATTAAAATATATGACATGAATTATTATTGACAGTGTCGCATGACGCTGATAATTAATTATTTAAAAATTTTATTGAAACATTTCAAGGTACGCGAATAAAATTTAATTGAGGTAAGTGAATAGAATGATTTTTTTTAGATCAGGACGATATACACTGGTATAAGAAGGCTGGCCACAACAGATATTTTTTTCCATAAAGTTATGCTTTTTCATTATAATTCGTCGAGATTCTTCCAGAAATGCAATAAAATATTTTTATTTTTTTTCCCGAAATTGTACCTTTCTTCTTCTTTCATTCATTATGTCTCTTATGGTGTTACCACATTCACCAAATTTAATGTGTCACCTAAAATGTTGTTGAAAATCTTGGGATTTCTCCCATTAGTATTTTTTTGTTATTGCGGATACACACGTGAACGCGCACCCCCACACATACACACACCCACACGCACGTACACTCACGCACCCACATACACTCACGCACCCACATACACACACACGCACACGCACGCGCGCGCGCACACATACACACATTCGGAAAATAGTCAGAATGGATTGAACAGGCTTCAAAAGGTATTTATCAATAAAAATCTCGAGGTCGAAAAAAATCACGATTACTTCCTTATATTAGTTATAATAAGGTAAAATGTAGCTTTAATATTAACCTGTATTGGAAATAGAAATTATTTCAGTAAAAGATTTCTTCTAATATACTATATACTTACTCTTTTCACTTTCACTTTAATACCTCTAATTAATTTTTATCAAGATCTTACAAAAATAAGAAACCATGAGTGGTTTTTAACGCTCTATTGTATCTTGAAAACGATGAATATTAGATTATTGATATTACAACTTAATGGGAATATGTCAATCAAAACAGAAAAATTTTTGATTGAGCTGTTTATTCCCACTTAAGTTGATTACAACTTATATTGATATTAATCAATATTTAGCAGGTCACTAAACATTCAAGATATTATATTTATTTTAGAGAATTTTTACATATTTTGTCATGTAGTATTACCTCCCAAATGTGTCGTGCAATTCTATTACACCGTATATAAATCATTAAAATAGAATATAAAAAATTCACTGTACACTTTTCGTTGGTAAAATTTAGATTTGTCATGTTTTAGTATTGGAGCATAGGACTGGAGCGATATACATCAAGGCATGACTATCACAATTAAATGAAGTTTTGCAAAGAAAAAAATTGCAAAAAAACATTGTGCCCTTCCCCCAAATAATTTTTTTAGACAATTTGTAAAATATTTGCAAAACATTTTTTTTTAAATCAGATTCTAATTTCATATAAAAATATTGATTTTTTTTAGTTATATAATTTTGAAGTTTTTATTTAGATTAATTTTTCACTGTGCAAATTTCAAAAAGGTGTAACTATAAAAAAGTAATATTTTTTTATGAATTTTAAATGTTACGTTCTGATTATTAAAAAAATATTTTGCAAATATTTTACAAGCTGTTTAAAAAATAACCTGGGAACACACAATTTTTGCAACGTTTTTTCGCAAATTTTAATAGCAAAACTTCTTCATTTAGTTTGATTTCTTAAGAGTATCACTTGGGTCTCTTGCTCCAATACCAAGATATGACAACCTAAATTTCACCAACCGTCACTGTCACTATATTCTATAATTCAATATTTAAGTAAAGAGTAAACATCTATTTAAATCGTACCACTGTACACATATCACATACGTTTCACATTTAATCAGTACCCCTTAATATATTTTTTATTTTTATAGATATGATTTTCATTTTGACATAATTGTACATATACATCATTATAAAGATGATGTTTTGACGAAAAAAACTTTGCAGATGCATTTACATCAAACAATTATTACCAGATATGATTTTCATTTTGACATAATTGTACATATACATCATTATAAAGATGATGTTTTGACGAAAAAAACTTTGCAGATGCATTTACATCAAACAATTATTACCTAATTATCAAATTTAATAAATTATTTAGTTCCTTCTAACTAAGCTGCTTAAAATATATTAATATTTCGAATGAACGATAGTTTGTTTAAATTAAAATAATATTATTTAAATTAACAAATCCTCTTTATCATATGCCTACTACGAATAAAAAAATTGACAAAAATCGATAAAAGACATTAGGTTGTTAATAAGACTTTGAAAAACATATTTTAATGTAGAATATTTCAATATGTAGGTAATCTAATCATACTTAATTTGAGTTAATCGTTGTAACTAAATATCTCTGTGTATTGGAACTGATTATATATTTTTTCAAATATTTAACAAAAATGATAAATATGTGTAGTAAAGTTTCTTTATTGAAAGATAAAATATACAATTCCTACTTATAATTAGATATAAGTACCTAGGTACAAAATAAACAAAATTTGGAAGAGAAAATACAATACCAAATGACTATTGATTACCAATACTTTTCGAGATACTCCACAAGTTGGAATGGTTTCTCACCGGGCTTATGTCTCTCAACAACCTCTCCTTCTTTATTTATTATAAATTTTGTAAAATTCCAATCAATATTATTTCCTTTAGGACCAGCAATTTTGTTTGTCATATATTTCCACAGAGGATGAGCCTTTTTACCATTAACATTAATTTTATCAAAAACATCAAATTTAACATTTTTTTTATTAACAAACTCTAATATTTTCTGAGAGTCGAACGGTTCCTGATTAGCAAACTGGTTACATGGAAAAGCTAGAATTCTTAAACCCTTTTCCTCTGCATACTTCTCATACAGTTCAACAAATTGCTCATAATTTAGGTTTGTGTGGCCACATTTTGATGCAACGTTCACTATAATACAAACGTGACCTTTGTATTTGTTTAGGGAAACTGTTTCCCCATGTATATCTTTTGCTTTAAATTCGTATATGGAGTTAGCATTTTGCCACTCTCCAGATTCAACCTTTATTGATTCGTTTGATTGTTCAGGCCCGTTCTGTTGTTTTATCATAGTCTTGGTCTTCTTTTTAGGCGGCTCCTCTGATTCGGCTTTGTCTTCTACATTTCTTTTGCTTCTAGCACTACGTCGTGGCATTTTTACAAAATCTTAACTTAACCTCAACTTTATTACAAACACAATGACGATTTGTTGTACGAAATAATTCTCCAAATCTGTGTTCTCGTGAAGGAACCTAAACGAATCTCTTCTTCTTCTAGCCACAGAACAATAATCTTCTCACAGAAAAGAAAAAGAAAGAAAGGTAAATCAATAGTGGAGGATAGAAGCAGCTGTGACGTTTCTTATCTGTATAGCGCCATCTAATTCGATGGCACGAATTAAATCAAATATGTTGAATAAAGTATTCAATTATAAGGGCTGGTTTTTCCATTTCCTGTATATTTATTTAACTTATAAATTCTGAGGAAACAATTACTAAAATATTATTAATTACTGTTTCCATGACTTTTATCTACTAAATAAAGTAACAAGAAATGGAAAACCAATCCTTAAAATGTAAATGGCAAAAAAATTTAAAAGATGTCCACTTTTTAATATACAGTTTCAAAATAAGAGTGGAAGGGAAATAAATAGCATTTCAATTAATATGTTTTATTGCCGAATCACAATTATTACATCATAATTAATATTGTTACAGCTAGATGACAAATATTCTAACAAATTGATTTAAAATATTTAATAAACTTTAGTCAAACGAACTACCAAGAGACTATTGTTCCTGATTTCAAAAATGTACCATATGTTATCCCTACCACATACCGTTTTTGAGTTATTAAACGTCGAATATCTTAGTTAAACTAGTTATTGTAAATATGGAAAAGTTAACATTACTAAAGTGAGCTATGAAAATGACAACTGTTATGTTTGATACGTGACATTTCTTTAATGAAATAATCGAAATGGTTTACAGTGGGAAAAAAAAGTCCAAATATTTACTTGTTATATACAAAATAACAAAAATAAACGTGCAGCAAAAAGTGCATATAGAGTGTTGTATCCAAATCGTCCAACACCATCAGAAAATGCGTTCAAAAATATTTACCGAAAGGTAAATAATACCTTCAGTTTTAGTAGAAAAAAGCGTGTAGTTCAAGCAAACCAGGAAGAACAGCTAGATATACTGCTTCATTTCGAAGGTAAGCCCATTCATATTTATTCGCGAATAGACTTTTTGAAGCGTTGTATTATTTTTTAGGAAATTTTGAATGTATATAAATAATGCAGTCTATCAATTAAGTAAAAGTTATTCCAAAATCCAACGTACGTTAAAAAATAACAGCTACAGCCATATAAAATTTTACCCGTACAAGTTTTAACAGAGGCTCATAAAAGGAAATGGCTGGACTTTTGCCGCCAGATGATTCAAAAGTTGGATGAAGATCCCGATTTTTTTACTAAAACATTATGATGAATCATCCTTTTCTACGGCAGGAGTTTTTAATAGGAAAAATCGAAAGTAGTGGGAAAACAAGCAAAACAGAAAAAAATTGGTAAAACAAATAAAAAAATCAGGAAGAAAAACTGTTAGCGTTTAGTGTGGAATTTTCAGAAACAAAACTGTTGGGCCTATATTTTATGATTATACTTTAACTGGAGTTAGCTATCTGGAAATAATTATCCCAGATTGTAGAAAATATTCTTTTGCAGAATTTTTCAGAGGCCGAACATAATATAATTTGGATGCAGGATGGAGCAACTCCGCATAGTGTCCTACCTGTTCGAGATCATTTGAATAATGTATTCCCAATATGGATAGGGATAATGTACCTATTAAATGGTCACCTAACAGTCCGGATTTGACCCTTATGGATTAATTTTTTTGGGAATTGTCAATAATAATAATAATAATAGTATTCAACTCATTAAAAACAGGATTCGACTTGAAATAAACAATCTGATTGTAAATAATGAAGCCTTTTCCGGTGCAATTATAAATATAAGAAGACGTTATCAATTATGCATTGACAATAATAGCGGACACATCTAACATCTTTTAGGCTCACCAGTTGGCGCCACTGGAGAATAAGGTCGCTGTCAAAAGTTATTGTTAGGCGCAGAACAAGTTTATAGGGTTTTATTATAATTATTTCGTACACCAGTAAATAAAAAACTTGTTAAGTATGCCTCAGTGTTGTGAAGTTCCATTTTGTTCGGAAACAAATGGTGGATATATGCTTTCGAGAGACAAAACTCGCCTAAAACAGTAGTTGGTAGCGATTCGCAGGAATAACTTTACTCATTCGAAACATTCGTGTGTTTATAAGGAGCGTTTTAATCCTGACGATTATGCGTTACCAAAGGAGTCTACTACAGGAAATCGTAAGTAATAATCATGTACATTCGTTGATTTCATCATGCTCATGCTTGATCCCAGACAGCACATGTACATCTTTAAGACGTTTTAATTATGTACATACTGAACGTTCAGTACGTACGAAATACGTAAATTTTTTATCCCGTGTACGTACGAGGGACGTACGGGGGATGTCAGATTTCCACTAAATTGTATGTACCTAGTACGTACAATTAAGGTCCATATGTGGACTATTATAGGACATATTATGGATGTACCTAGTACGTACATGTACGTATATAATACGTACGTTTTAGGCTACAAATACGCAAAAAAAAAATTGTTAAACATGTTTATTAATCTTTAATATAAAATATATCCTACAGTAAATTTGTAATAAATAATAAGGACACTATTCTGGCTTTTTCATCCTGTCCTTGGCCCGTCTTAGCCAATTGGAAATGACCACTTCCACCTCCTTCTTTTAGACACTTTTTACGTTCAATGCTACCTCTTAAAAATAAAAAATTATTACATTTCCAGAAATTTAGGTATAATTGAAGATATTACCAATTATTAGCTTCGCTAAAGCAAATTCTTTGAAGGCAACTTTCTGCCTCCTACCCACCCAAGAATACTTCGCCGCTAAAAGATTTGAAATAATAAGGCCCATCTCCTTACCAGATTTTGGGTGTCCTTGCCACCCACTCTTCTCATTTCATTAATCTAAAACATATTAGATTGAAATCATATCCAAAGAGCAGTAAGTAAAACTTTTTACGAAATTTACTAGCAGGGAAAAAATAAAATACTGAGGAAGGTAGCCTTTTGTTTCATATGGTGCAAATAAACATATAGAACTCAACAGACAGTCCCCCAAAATTCAACAAACAGCAGAATGTAACTTAATGTAGATATTTCAGGGTATATATGGTTCGAACTGATTTTAGTGAAAAACCTCTTAAAAAAAAGCTTCGTTTTAAGGCGAAACATTAAAACTTTAATTTTTTTAGGTTTTTTCTCTGAATTTTTAGAAATAAATGCAATATCAACCTGGTGTATTTACCCTCACAGTTCATTGGCTACGATACTTAATATTGATATATGTAACTCCTACACCATTATAGATACTAAAAAAGCGACAGGAGACGAAAGAGTTTTCTAAAGCAAACTCTTTAGTTTATTAGAAAAAGTTCATGGCGTAGCACAGAAAAATTCTGAAAAAAAAATACATGCTCTCTGTAAGTAGTACAAACATTCAAAGTTTCAAGTTGTGTCACGTTTATTTGAAAAGATACAATGAAACAACAAAATAAGAACACCCTGTATGTCAAAAACAATAAATGATTATAATAGGATATTATGCTTATATGACATTTTTCATTAAAAAGTAGACCAGGAATGAATCTGAAATATCTGAAACTAACTAACATGAACAGCTGAATTATTAAAATTAACTTAAGATTAAGATTTCTTAAACTTACAGCTTTAGAAAAATTTTCATCGTTACTAAGAAATTTGTTTAGGTTTTCTAGATTATTTTCCGATTCTATTGGGAGCTCGAATTTTATTGAAGAAAACTATAATGTCTTAACTTGGTCCAAAAAGATTGTAAATGTCACAAAAATATTGTTTTTAAATTTATAGGTTATGTTTTATCTCTTAAAACTTATATCAACCCATTGTTTTTCCAATTGCAACAAGTTGGATACTTTGTTTTTATGAGCATTAGTCTTGATTTCCTCATTACAAATAAATTACAAAGTAGAAAATATTGCTAGCTAAAAAGGAATGATTTTCTTCCACTTTGGAAACTAGGTACTTTTACAAATAATCTGTATTGACTTGCCGGTTAAAAAAATACCTAAACCTCTCGTTATAAAAATAGAGAAAAGAAATATATCAAACTTACCTCTTGATTGTCTCTGATGTATTAAATTTAAGATAAACTACACAACGACATGAAAATAGTAAAAACACTCAAAATGTGACATACGTGCCGTATGCACTGCCGGATATTGGTGCAGCGCTGCAATTGGTCGAGTTGACCGGCGTTGTGCATTTTGTATTCAGCGCGCAATTTAAAATAGGGGAATATTTTATGTTATTAATGTGGTGAATAAATGTCTACCATTTATAAACATTAAGTAATGTTTATGTTTTTTTATATATTTTTGGGATACCATGGATACAGTTCTCTGTGTAATATATACATGATTTTTTTCAAAAATACTTTCATGAATATAATTTCAAACTGAATTTTGAAATAAGCTTATTTCAAGTTGAGTTTGAAATTATATTCATGAAGGTATTTTGAAAAAAATCATGTATATATTACACAGAGAACTGTATCCATGATATCCCAACAATATATAAAAAACATAAACATTACTTAATATTTGTACGGAAAAAAGTATGTCTTAAAGATGTATTGTGCAGACGTACATTCGACGTACATTCTAGTACGTACATAAGACGTACATATTACAGTCTGGGACGTACCGACCAAAATATGACGTAAAATGTACGTCTTAGAGACGTCGAGTGCTGTCTGGGATATAACCTAACTTTAATGACATAAGACATCTCTGATAGGTACAATAATTTCCCTACTGAGCAAGTAAATTACTACACTCCCCTTCTGCCATCATTGTGTTAAATGTTTTTCAGCTAATTTTTATAAAAATTACTAAAAACTCGCGTTAAAAGACCATAGTAAACATTAACGTTCAGTGACATGGACTTTTTCCTTTACCCAGCGCCTCTCGTGGTAAAATCAAGCGCGGTAACCCTCATTGATATAATTCATCATAGGTATTCATATTAACATATGGTAATTCTTCATACATGTGGGCACATTTTCAATTTAGAAAGTACGTTAAAACAAAAATAGATCGTTGTTTTAAATTCTTTTCAATTTTGCGATCAGCATAACTGTCAACAATTTATAAATATTTGCGATAAAAAAATGATATAAGAGAATCGGTGAGGCACGGAGTAAGTTCTTTGTGTACCCAAACACTTTTACACCAAACACAGAACTTACAATATCGTCTTCCCCGCATCACAGCCAGAACAGTGAATAGTGCCAACATCGAAATACAAACTTAATTACCTTGAATAAATGAATTCCCTAGAAATATATTTTTTTATTTAAATTATATTTTTAAATGCCAAAGCCCTGTCTTTAATTTTGACGTAGAATGTACGTACGTTCTGTTGACTAACTATATTTAGTATAAACAAACTTGTAATACTTTTATCACAATCCATCGACAGAATACGGTCGAATGGTGTCCAAAATAAGTTGGCCCAAAACTTGTTAGCCGAAATCAGGCAAAATATCGTCTAAAATCAATTGGCCCAGAACATGTGTGCCATAACCAACACTCACCCGACGACGCCGGAACTTTCCCGCTTGTCGGCCGACACTTGCATATTTGCTGGGTCATTTCAAAAATTTAGTAACATACAGGGTATCGCATTTAAAAAAATATATAATTTTTTTTGTATCTCCTGAAATCTGCATGATACTGTACTTTTGATGGCATTTTAACAAAATTGATTTAAAACCACACAACTTTTATTTAAAACTTTTTTTTCTATAGGCAATAATAACGATGATAAGGGGTGGGTAATTTATAATGAATAACCCTGTACCACCAGAAGAGACATAGATGGAAAGGAGAAAAAAGGTACAATTTCGGGAAAAAAAATTAAAAAATTTTATTGCATTTCTGGACGAATCTCGACGAATTATAATGAAAAAACATAACTTTATGAAAAAAAAAATCTGTCCGCATGTCTGTAATATCGCGACAGCAGCCACAGTTTTTGAGATAAAGCTTTCAAATTTGGTACACTTGTTCGAAAGGTCAAAGACAATGAAAAAATTCGGTGATGAGCAAAATGGGCCTTTTCACTACTTCTGAAATCTTAAAACAAATATGTTTATTTGAAAGCTAACTGATAGATATTCACCTTGTGCAACTCTGTTTGAAATATAAGTCTCCCATTGTTTAATAAAAAAATAAATATTTATTATGGCAATTTGAACACTCATTTGACTTTGAAGCTGAGTGATGTCACACAAACCGGAATCATGTTGGTAGCATTTGTCAGAACGCCTAATACTACTAACGTCACACCACATCTGACACATTTTACATTGTTTACGGTTAGTTTTGTGGTTATGTTCTATGTGTTCATTTACGAATCGTGTTATGTTTTGTTTCTGCACATTATTGGAAGAAAATGGAGCCAGGATTTTCTAAAGGAAATGCAAAAAATCTGCCGAAAGTTGACTTTATTATGGTGGACGAGTTTTACATGTCAAATTTGGATTATTTATCAGCAGAAGTCAGGAATATTAAAACAAAACGGTAAGTCATTAGTAATCTTATTTTCGTGTAATTTATTTATAAATATAATGGAACTACCATTATTTTAACATGCAATTGTTGTTACAATATTTTTTCCTATTTCAATTATACTTATTTTACTAATGTCTAATAATTTCCAGGTCAACAAGAGCATCGTACGGTGACAACGCAGTTGCTTATGTGAATCTGAATCTTCTTTTAACTGTAAAATTTCAATAATTTAGCATCAATTTCTAAATACAACTACTTTTTCTTACATCAAAATGATCTTTACAACAATAAATGTTTCTGGTTTTCGTCAACTGCTTCTCAACTTTGGCTATTTTAAACCATGCTTCTCGTCTATTTTCATCTGGTGGATCGTAAACGAAAATTTTGATTGGACAATTCATGTTGTTATTTGTACATGTTGGTACAAAGCACTTTTTAAACATGTTCCACACACAACAATCCAAACTAAAAAAGAAACAACTGTCAAAGTCAATTTCGATGTCAACTGTCAAAAAGCAGAGAACCAATTTTGCAATACACCGATGTGTCATGTTCAAGGTCGTAGTCCCTTTGACGTCACTAAGGTGGGTTGCGTGACGTCAGGTCAAAGCGCGCGCTTTATTTCCGCACTTTTGTTATTTTTTTTTCGATAGAAATCGTGCTCAAAAAAAAAAAAAATACGGCAAGTTTTTTTCATAAAACACCATCACATAAAGCAATAAAAAAAAATCTGTGAAAAGGCCCATCGGCCAGCCGAATCAGGGGGTCCACGGGACCCAAACTTTTCTGTATTGGACTTTACAAAAAATATATATTCTTGATGAAAGATTATAAATCATGTCCACTATATCAAGCGAATAAAATATATTTTCTAAGTATTTAAATAAAGGTGATGTAAACTGAAATATTTTACACATTTGGCCTCACAAGATAGCGTTAGAACAAATTTAACAGTTTGACATTTGAAAGGTCTAATTTAGTTCAAAAATGTCAATGTCAATAACAAAAAGTTATTAAATATATGACATGAATTATTGACAGTATCGAATGACGCTCATAATTGATTATTTAAAAATTTTAATGAAACATTTCAAGGTACGCTATTAAAATTTAATTGAGGTGTGAAGAATTAAATATAATGCTTTTTTTAGATCAGGTTGATATATACTAGTATAAGAAAGTGCTGGCCACATCAGATATTTTAATTTAACATTGATCATTTCAGCCAGGCGGCGACGGGTTATTAGATTTATGTAAAGGAATATATGGGCGATTATTTTTATTACAACGTATCTTGGGGTTCTATTATTTGCGAGCCATTTACAGGGTGAAAGAGTTAAATAAAGTTAAAGCATATACAGGGTGTCCCATAATTAAGTACCTTCTTTCAAAGGGGTAATAGGACTATAAAAAATAAGTTGAGTTTTGTACATAAACATTTGCCTTAAGTCAGTTCAAAAGGGAGCTACAATCCCTTATAGTGCGTAAGTACAACATAGTTATTTGCTAATAAATTCGAAACGTCTTAACTGGCAAAAATTAATTTTGGAACATGATTAATTTCATAATGTTACATATCTTATTAAATTTTTATCTACATATCATGATTTGTTGGGGTAATTACAAAGTGTGTAGGGGTGAATTTTCGTCATAATTTTTTGTCTTATTTTTTACATATTTATAGCGGAAAGAAAGGCTAGTGTTAAAAACTGCATAAAAAAAGTCTTCTTACTAAATGTCGATATAAGCTATCGTTTTGAAGTTATTTGTACTTAAATATTGCAGTGCAGGATGAGTATACAATAATCGATAGGTAACTACATACCTCTACAAAAATAATTCCACACTTTTATTTATAAACTGATTTAAGGCACATATTTATATACATAACTCAACTTATTTCTAATAGTTCTATCACCCTCTTGAATATAGGTACTTAATTATGGGACACCCTGTATATAAATTGTTTGGAATCCTTAAATTTATGTTTACCATCCGTTAAGTTAAATTGAAAGTATAATATTTTACTTCCACACTACATCATGTGAGTAGAAGCGCTGTGTATCGGCAGTTTTTCCAAATTATTGAGAATAAGTGCTTTAAGAAAAAAATACCAGCATATTTTACAGTCTTAAATTTATTAATAGAAATTTTAAAGCTTGCAAACTAAACACAAAATTAATACTTTGGGAATATCAATAATTCATTTGTATTTTTTATACCTAAATATTTTATTTTGTAACCTAAAAAATTGTTAGCATTCATTATTCAATTATTAATGATAAAATATTATGCCATTGTGTATTTTATTTCATTTACATATAGATAATCTACAGATTTTTTATTTTAACTATATAAAATGTTAAAAAAATTAAATATATACACCTGGCTGCACAAACATTAAAAACCCGTAGTCTCTTTCCTAACTAATAATTATTTATTTTATTAATTAAGCAACAACGCTAAATTTGCCTCGTACATCCATGGTACGCCTGTGATGCAACCACCTGCATTCGAGGTCCCAGAGAGCTCAGTGGATTAATGAATGAAATGTAACTGAAATAATCTTCTGGTTATACTGTGACTATTACTTATATATCTAAGATGAGTGCGATATGGTATAACTTATCCCACGGTGATAGATAAAATTAATTAACTGTTATAGGTCTATTCTGTAAAATGTCGTTGCAGAACGTATCGTAAACTCTGGTTTACTATTTTCTAACGATAGTATGAACAATCTTGTAAAAATTCTAATTCAGTAACTAGTGTCGTTGAGATGATTATCGTTATTCAATTAGATAACGATACTCGTTTTTTTTTATAAAATGGCTAAGTTCTCGGGATTACTTTTATATCTAACCTATCAAATTTACGATATACCTGTTGACACTTGATTTTGATCGAGGGGTCAAATTGATGATTTGTGTTTCCTCGCACTTTCTTTGGGTAATCATTAAGCCACTGTCCTATTAATTATTTAAAAAAATTGTTTAATAAACCTCTGCGCCTAAAGGATTGGTCAGTGGTTTTTTAAAAAGTTTTTGTCTGTGCAAAAAATGTCTAAAAAATGTTAACCTTAAAATGAAACTTAAACGTCATATATTTTAGACTGACGTTTCGGAATATTCTCTGATTCCATTCTCAAAACTGAAAAGAAAATTTCTTTGGTATTGCTTTTTGTATCAATGTCAAATATAACAGTTTGTGATCTTCCTATATCCTTGTTTGGAAAGAAGTAATTAATTATGAACGCCAAAAATATGTGTACCAACAACAAAGAGAATAGCAGTAGTAAACCTCCCAGGTAGTAGTTAGCAATATACTTCAGAAGTGCTTGAAAATATTTCGTTTCGTAATAGAGGGTGCGAGTGCTTTCCCTCGGTGTCGATGGTTGTCGATGTAATGTCACATCGCTAAACTTTGAATTCACGGATGTTAAAACGTCACACAACACGTAACTTTAAAATAAAGTTTTTAAATGTAAAGACATCAATCGTTAATGTTAATTTTGAAGATTACCATTCCCAAGATTTCTTATACCATTCCATGTTTTTTAAACTTATAGATAACTTCAACATCCCAAAAAGAAAGAGAAAGAGTAAATGTATCACGTTGCGAACTCGAAGAGTGAAATTAATTTCTTCGATGTTTGTGTTAATGTCAATAAAGTATTTGTTTGGTATTTTGTATTGGTAGGCCTGACATGGTTTGAAAATACTAGTAAAGTTAAGTTAGAGATTTGTTTAAAAATTAAATTGTTTCTATTTTCTTCTGTATCAGCTGAAGGTTATAAATACATGGCTTATGTGTAATACTACTGCGTATAATTTCTTTATTAAACTAGACATTATAACAGTTTGTAATTTAAAATAGCATTTTCTTTCCAAAGTAAAAATATTTTCTCCATTAAACGAATAGCTAAATTGGAATAAAAATTGTGAAATTTGCTTTTTGCAGAAGGTTTTTGGTTACTAAGTAATTTTGTCAGAAAACACGAGTTGACAACATGGATTGTTCAGCATCGAAGGTGTGTAAAATGCAACGCCCCTAGACTACTGTTGAAAATTTAACTAAAATGACGATGACATAGGCGGTACTGAACGCAGGCATAGTTGTATTTAAGTAACTTTTCTATATCACTGAACACATTGGTGACAGAAGCTGTCAAAAAATTGTTAAATAATGTTTGGCACTAAACGTGTCCCCGATATTAATAAATACGTTTCAGCAAAACTGGATATTTTAGAGGAATCTTGACACAAATATACTGAAACTGAATAGTTCTGGTCGCCCTTCAAGGACAATACCTACCTTCTTTACACATCTTGCATAAATGCCAATAATATTTTTTTCCATATTTCTTGTCAATAGCACAAATGAGGTTAGGAAACACAAACTGTCGCTCAAATAACCATTAACGAAAATTACAGACAACTTGAATGGCTGTCGTCTCCCAACGACATTCTCTTAACGATAAAACGTTTAATAACGATAAAACTATTCTTACCAAATACGATTATCTGATTCCTCCGTAATTGTACGACAAGTCGTTTGTCAACGACGGTTAACGACGTCATTATGAGGTACAGAATAGCTGTATTAGTTAAACAATAACTATAACATTTGATATGTTATTTATAAGTAGTTTGGATTTTACATTTGAATAAGATCCATTATTAAAAAAAATATTTTTTTTGAATATCCAACTCCTTTGTCATATTTGTGGTAACTTTTTAATCCTAAAAATTTCTTATTTGATATTTTTCTTCAAAGTGAAAAATGAAGGTAGTTATCTGAACCTGTTTTTAGGTTTTCATAATTTTTGTGTATTCTATATGGGATCTCCATGCGAAATCTCAATTTATAGATAAGCAAAACTTTTTGTAACTTTTTGTAAAGAGCAACTTTTTCCAAAAAGTAAAAAATAACGAGGTATTTTATATTCCTAATAGAATATAAAATAAAAACTGTTTTTAAATACAGGGTGTTTACGAACTTGGGAATATATTTTTAATGGGAGGTAGTACTTGGTAAAAGAAGTCGATTGCTAAAAATTTACCTTAGTAAAAGTTCCCCAGAAGTGGCAAAAAAAAATATTTTAAATAATACATGAAATTGTTTAAGAACCGCTGACGAAGCTAGCTGTATGCGAAAGTTATGGCCATAGACACATAATAATGTCTATGGTTATGGCAGTGTTGCCAAATTTTATCTCAACGCCCATTATTTAGCGACAATTTTTTTATTGTTCCAATAGAATTAGATAAATGACATCTAACTATGCTACCGATCAAAATGTACTCATTTTTTTAAATTAAATATTTTACTCGAAAATTAAACGTCTTGTAACAGCCAGAAAAGTACAACATAACCCATGGGTTGAATTGTTTTAAAGAATCTAACTACAGCTTAAAACATTTTTTCTCACTAGTGATTGATTGATTTACATTTTTTTACATTATTAAATTTGTTATTTTTCATCATATCTGTGTTTTTATGGAAATACTCGTACAAATACAAAATGGAGAATTCAAAATATTTACATCTTTGTGAGCATTGTACAATTTAAAAATGAAAATATACCCAATCTATTATAATAAATTATAGTGAAGAAATCCCTGATAATTGAACTTATTTTTACCTTTGCAAAAAACTTCTCTTGCAGAAAATTCCTTAAAAGACTTCCTTCCCCAACCACAAACGCACATAATTCCTTCTTTGTGTAGGACACTACATTCAAAAACTAAATAATTAACAATATTTCCAAGTGTAATATTTGGAAATGCATCAAACCCAACCACAAACATAATTCACATCATTCTTTCTTTGTGTAGGCACCACACTCAAAAACTAAATAATTAACAATATTTCCATGTGTAATATTTGGAAATGCATCACCATTTGTAGTGAAGTCTTCTTTTTTGAAAGTATAAAAGCATCTAAACCGGGTTTCGGCTGATGGATCTAAACCAATATGACACTTTTTCCATATCACGAGACAATTCCATAAAATACAAACGTCTCTATTTTGAGAACACAAAATTAACGAAATAAAACAATAAGATTTGTTTTAAAACTAATCTTGTTGTTCAAATCTTATTGTTCAGTAACCATTAATATTAGTTTTTTAAAACTGCGTTATACACTTAAAACACGTTCTGTTAAGGAAACGACGTTTGTGCTTATTCGATATTACAGCTGACGGGAGTTTCGATGCATATTCACTTCACATACAAACACACAAAGATTCTCTATGCACAAAAAAAAAAGAAATACGTTATGGTAAATTTTTTACACATCTTAAAAATTTCCATTTGACATTTGACATACAGAGATCACGAAATTCACTACCTCAGGTGTGCAAGCAAACCTACAATCTAGGGACCTGTAATATCACTAAATTACAAACAACGATCAATCACCATTTGTAAACTCTACACAGGGTCGAACTGACCTCATTCGGCCCCATAGGCAATAGTTGTAATTTGTCCCCTACGGCCTACCCCCTCCCACCAAGAAAGATCAATTGTTTTCAGGATATAAACAAATCATATACCTAAAATAAACACAATAAAAATTAATGTTTTTCGTTACTGTTTATTACTAGATAAATGATAAATTCGAACATAAAAGTAAATATCGAAAGGAACAATTCAAAAATAAAAAATAGTTGGATTTGTACATTGTAAGTACAGGGTACAAGAAATATAACACAAATAATGTATCTTAGAGCTAAAACAATACACTATTTTCTTAACCTATAACCTCATCTCATTCCTTATTTGGTAATTTTCAAATTTTAATAATGCACAATAACATAATTATAAACTTACTTCATAATTAAATAATTAATTATCTATAAGTACTTACTTATAGTATTTTTTGCATGAACGGGAATAAAACAGCATTTTACTACTCAAAACAGGGAGTAAAACAAGCGTTTATTCACTTGGAAACCAATGAACAGTATAAACATAATATAACGTCAACAATTTTATTATGTCAAACTTTTAATGGTAGAAAGAATGAAAAAATAAGAATCAAATATAAACCAGAAAATATAACTTAATTCAAATCAAAATTAATATTAATTGGGTAATTTTTACAGTTCGCAATATTTGGTAATTAGTAATATTTACCAATCTAAATGTCAAACAGAAATATGGATGGATGACGCTGCTAGTGCCAATTTTACATCTTTCTTGCGAATCGCTGGTTACACTAGTAAAGAGTAAACCACTTGTACTAGCTGGAGTCCGGTGGCCAGACAAATATTTTTGACTTTGTTAATGGAAAATAATTTCCTACAAAGGAAAAGGAAAAATACATTGTTTCAGTTTGTAGTTTGACCTCCCAGAAGTGTTTGGCCCCGTCGGTAATTGCCGACCTGCCGGCTGGGCGAGTCCGTCCCTGAGTCTACACATACGCTTAGGGAGATTGGACGTTTGCGCATCGAAAAATCTGGTGGCATCATTGGCGACGCCGTTTCCACTAGAAATGTCCATCATTTAATGGTTATTGTTTGGTTTTCTGTAGTTATAGTGCGATTTCTTTCATTATATGAATTTTTTGCGACTTTCTATGACTACGATAGGATATTTTAATACTTTGTGTAGTGAAAATAATATATTTTTTTATTAAGTGCAAATTGTATTTGGTACTTTTATAAAAAACATTTGTAAACAACGTCTTATGCAGTGGAATAATGTTCTAAGGTAAAACATTTTAAATCTAAAGGGATCACTTTTCAGAGGTATGATAGTTTTGATCTGTTATTTTTTTCAATTCTACAAATTACGTGTTTTAGATTTCCTAAAGGAGAGATGTTGGAGAAGTGATCGGAAGTTCTTGGGGAAAGCGAGCAGAGGCAGTGGTCAGAGAATAAATTTATTTGCTCCAAACAGTTCAAAGAAGGTGATTTTATGATACTGAGACATAAAGTTTTCCTGAAGGCTGATGCAGTGCAAAATTTGCAACTCACAAAGGAAACTGCGACAGAAATTTGTATGGACCAAAATATGTATGTTCCATCTACAAGTGAACAAAGGAAAAATAAAGCTACAAGTGTCTTCTGTTATTGATGTCATTTCACTAACGACACAATCGTCCTCTTTTAGTTCTACACAGACATCTTCATGACACTCTTCGATTATGAATAAGATTGAAATTAAAAAGATGTTTGGTGTAAGATATTGCTTAAATATAATAAGATACATGTATTGTTAATTTATGTACTTATTTTTAGCAAAATTAATTGGTGACGAGACTGACAGTAGCTCTAATAAGAAGAGAGTTAAATTTATTCAAAGTATTCATAATTATGGGTAAGTTTTTTATATAAATAAGTACTCCATAAAATTTTCATTAAATAAATTATTTCAGTGTTTCGTCTGAGATTATAAAGAAATATACTGAAATAAGAAAGTTGGACAGAAGTCCAGAAGAAAGTTATATTCTGCTATGAAAAATAAAGAATCTGAAAATGAAAAATAACTACCTTGAAAACAGTTGTGCAAGAATATTATTTAACAATATTTAAGTGTAGGTTTTATTTCCTTATTTACTCGATATTTCTGAATTTATTGGAGAACAAAATATAATATATTGAGTTTAACTTTATTTATTATAATAGCTGTTTATGTAATAAGTCCATAATATAAGGGTTTATTGAGCAAGTTGTTTATATGTGAATTAAATGTAGTGACCAAGGCCATAAAAAGGATGAATTCAATAAAGCTATAATATGGAGGAGTTGCATGTAAAGCTTTATGTTCGACTGCTAAAATTAACTCATTATGGAGAAACATTCATTTTATAAATTTTGTATCTATTCTATGAGAAACAAGTGAAGTATGCTGTGAGTGTGTACTGTTTATGACATAGTTTTGCAGCCATAAAGTACCTCTTTATAGTACTAGTAAAATAAAGTTACTTTATTCTACTAATATTATAAAGAAGTACTTTATGACCGGAAAACTATGTCACAAACAGTACTTTACAATATAGTCATACATAAATATCTTTGAATTTATGAAATCTTAAGAGTTTATGAATTAAGCCTTATAAGTGTTAAATTTTAGTTCAGCTGTTTGTGGAGTTGTCGAAAATATTAATGATATATAGCTGAAAATTGAAAACAGTTTCGCAGAAGTCTCACTTTCGTGCCTGATTTCATATAAATGTTCAACCAAAAGTAAGAAAAATCTATAAATGCAATAATGAAAATTCTTTTCATAATAGGGTAATAAAACAATGCACTTCAGTGATAAATTGATCACAATTCATTTAAACAGTATTTACTGAACATAAAGAATTTATGCACCTAATTAAACAATACAAAAAGATTAATAATATAGCAGCCATATTAATAAAAACTATGATAATAGCATGCTAACTTGTCACTATTAAAGATGCACAAGAACTTTGTTATCAGATAGGGTAACAGATTTTCTCAAGTCTACGAAAGTAATCGTAAGCTCTAGAAGAATAGAATTGGAGAGTCAGTGCAAACTGCCAGATTTCTTTAGAGTACTTCCTGTCTTCTACTCTTTGATTTTTGGGAAACCAGATCTTCTAATGTACATGGCAGGGATGACTAAAAAAGAAAATTAAATATTGTAATATACATACAAGTTATAAATGAAAGTTTTTCGTTGAATGTTATCTAGCTTTTAACATGAGGCATTAAAATTTTGATAATTTAATTTTATTTAATATACGACACTCAAGATATTATAATTGTCATGCCAAAAACCTGAAAATGTGGTTATAACTATTACATATACAATCTTGTTATCTACCAAGAAAATATTTTAATATTTATAAGGACCCAATTTTAAAAAATTTTAATGGGCACAATTATTTTACATTATATTTAAAATACCTTTAAAAATAAAAGCATAGATCAAATTATTGTATTAAGAATATTGGTAAAATTCCCTCCACTATAAGTTAACATAAAAACTGAGGCAAGCTGCTTTATTCAATTTAGTTGTCGATACATTTTAGACCGTACGTGATATAAAATTATTTTAAAGGACGAATTGTATAGAATGAAAATCATTAATTTCTTTAACCTGACAAGACGCCAAATACTGCTATCTTGATTTAATAAATACTATAACTTGTGCCCTTAAAACTTCCATTGTCAAGATTGGATTGGCCACCGCTATAGATGGAAAAGCTCCCGCTCTTGATTGTAATGGTTTCCCAGACTCTTGAGTTTTGGATCCATGTAGTCTTCGTTCATAAAATGTTTTGAACATATGAATAGTGTATGTATAATGTCTGTACTTGAAAAACCTCCTACGTATTTGTACCCATACATTTTGGCTGTCGTCACTGGGTAACCTATACGATTAAATTTGTTCATTAAATATTTACTTCAATGTATAGTTAATGCAGATGGTTAGATTTAGCAGATAATGCTTGAACAATATAAAAATAAAACAATTCTAACCTGTGAAATGTCACGTGATATTCTTCCAGATATGACTTTGTTTTCAGTTTTTACATAAAACACAATTTCGATATACTTTTCCTATTATTGTGCCGCAAAAAAAACTGAAAAATAGAAGATAAAACACAAAAATTTCCTGATAGGAACGAAATCAAAACAAAACAAAATGTCAAATCTCAAAAAAGATTGAGAAATGACAACTTTTGACAGAATAAAGATGAAGAACAAAACACAAAATTCTGTGGTTGTTGTTATTTAATAGTGTTTGTTTTCAACCTTCGTTTGGTCCGTTTTACAGTGTTTTTTCATTAGTAACAGTAATAATGAACTAGTCAATGTTAATATTTACGGTAAATGTCAAATACGTCGGCTGTTTGTATGCGGAACGTTTTCCAAATAGGAATGAACCAAATGCCATATGATTTGTAACTCTTGTGCAACGATCACACGATATTTGTCAGTTACGACCCCGTCAAAGACGTGATATGAGGTCCTCATATGTCTTTGAACGCTGAGGAAAACATTTTAAATTTGGTAGAGGACAATCCAACTTTAAGAATGTGTGCATTCATTCGCTAAGCAAACCGTACGTCTAATCGGATTGTATGGTGCCCTGTGAGGAAATAAACTATATCCATTTTCATGTAAAAAGAGTTAATTAATGTTCTACAGCAACAAGATTTTGTGTGTTAAAGGATGTGGCAACATCGAACAGTGATTGTGCCATATGATGTATTTGACACACGGTCATTCAACTTCGATTCCAGCAGTTCTCAACATGTTCGCACTTTTTTGTTGAGAAAGGTCGATTATTTTTTTCTAATATTTAAGGTTTTCTTATGCACTATACGATTTATTATATCAAGATGTACTTATCCTCAAAAAATAATTCCCAAGTTTGTAAACACCCTGTATATTTTGATATTTGTACAGAGTCAACGGTGCGAAAGTCCAATATTACCTTTATTATCGGCAATATATATATATATATATATATATATATATATATATATGTATACAGGGTGAGTCTTAAGTGTGTAGTTATATTTAAACCACCGATTCTTGACATCTGTAGAAACCCTCTGACACATTTTTTTTTAATTCCCACGTGTAACTGAGTTATCGACTTTCAAAAAAAATATGATGAAATTGTTTTGGAACTGCTGGTTACTGGAAACATTCTATATCTTAGCAAAAATGATGTAATGGACTGAAGCAACGTTGCCGCATATCTTATGCAATTCTCTCACCTAGGCGCGATTTTACAATCGAGTTAACATAAGTTGAAGGTTACCTAGCATTATATTTTCACAAAAATCGATGAGATTCTAATACAAACCACTTCAACTAAAAGTTACTTTAGCATAAAATATTTGTTGCTATAACCACTTCCAAAACAAATGTAAAATTGAAAAAATTCGAATTCTAAAAGTGTGAGTTTAGCTAACCCACGATTGAAAAACCGAGCCCTAGCATTAAGTTCATTCCCGAATTTATAATAACATTGGATGAAATAATTAGCTACTTAAACGATTAATTGCTCCACTTGAAATAATTTTTAAACATTTTGAAATACCTTTCAATGTGAGAAATGTACAATTTTGACTTTTTCTTGCACCAATCAACATTTATTTTTAAGCGTTTCATATGGAATGTACAACTAAAACTAAATTTTCCGATGAACAGTAAACTTTTTAGGGAATCTCGAGAGGAATTTAATGTTCCCATCTCATTTTTTCAAAGTTTATAAAAGGATTATTATTTTTAAGAAGTAGGTACTTACCCTCTGCTATTACAATAATTTGAAATGTGTAGGTGTTCAAGGAATAAATCAGCTCTCTACTATTTTAATTGGCCTCTAATAGTAAAACACTGAAGGTGCAACACAATATCAGGTGATGGAAAATAATTTGCAGTATTTTCACACACTTCTGTCACTTTTTACACTGGTCATACCCAACAGTTTGCATTTTATTCCTCCATAATACTCTGGACGGTTAGGAGGATAGTATACGTCATTTTTTTATAAAAAAAGATCAATTTTTTCTTGAGAAAACAGCACTTTATTCGGGATAGGCCATTACATGATAAAAATTCAACCACGCCATAATGTGAACTGCGATATTAGCGTCGCATATGTAACCTATGATCTTCACACATCTAACCACGCACCTAATCAGTGTTGCCAGACATACCATTTTCATGGTATTTATACCATTATTTTCCTTGTGTACCTGCACTTTTTTTAAGTAATAAAACTATTATTTAAAAATTTCTACCATTTTACACCAATATTAGCAAAAGTTGATAAAAAAGTTAAATTTAGGTCGTCAGCCCCGACCTCGGTCAGTTCTTCCATTAAAAAAGAGTAAACTGAATTAAATTTTATACCGTGTACGTAGGATCTTTATAAATCGGAACCTCGCGTAAACAGCGCTAGTTGTGCAAGCCCAAATAAATAATAGTCTTTTGCTGTTTTCTGTTGTTTCTGTTGCGATGGTAAGACCCGTTTTTTCAATGCTCAGTTAGCTAAATTAACCGTCAGTTAGGTCAATAGAAATTTTTTGAAAAGCATCATGATTTATTTATAATGAAATTTATAACCTATGTGAAAATCTCACACATCTGGCAACACTACACCCCATGTAAAAATCAGTGTTATTGATAGTTCGCGTACCTGTCTGCATTAGCATTTACAAAAATGTGTTTAATACCGTTATTTATAGTTTTTTGTGATTAAATTTGTGATTCGAAGTTTTGAGTTACTATGTTACCGAAATTTATTATTTATAATTTGTTCCTTTGGTGGTTCATTTTGTGAAAATTAGTGATTAACCATAGCGACTAATTTTATTATTTTAATGCTGGATATGTTAAAGGCATATTTTCAAGTAGATGAAAATGCTAGACAAGCAAAACGGCTATGGAATGCTATCCAAACGTCAAGCCCATATGATATATTCATGTAGTAACTGTTGTATTAGGTAAGTAAACAAATCTGCTTTTTCGTTCTTTTAAAGTAAATGCGTCTTTTTAAAATGATTATTTTCAACTTTGATTCATTTTTAGAAATGAACCATATTAAACTTAAACTATAAATTAGAGACAATAATAATAATTTAAAATACACAGAAAAAGTATTGCATATTTTTAATATTTGGTGCTTACGGGACGAGTTCTGTTTATTTATAAAAAAAGTGTCAGGATTACCTAATTTTACAAGGAAAAATAGATAAACAGATACTTTTAACACCTTTTATTTTAAGAGCAAGCTACAAGTGACAAGTGTCGCTTTCCACAAAGGACTAATCAATCGCGCCTTGGCCGCCTTGAAGTTTATTTCTTATTTTCGGCCAGTGTGTACAGATATCATGCTTTCTTAAAAAGAGCTCAATGTTTTATAAACTATTACATTTGTTTTGGTGCGGCGTCTACACTGATATTAAATAAGTCTAATATCGTCTCACAAAATGTCCGTGACAAAAGGGTAATAATTTTTTTAAAAATTCAAAATTTGCAATTCATGCAAATGTTAGGATAATTGTGATGACGAACTCTGGCAGTAGCAACACTGCCTTCAGTTACGTCATTTCTGTGAACGGCGTTTACAAAGTTATCCAGTGACTATCAAAATGTCAGTGGCTGGAGGACGAAAAAATTATCAGAAATTAAAAATTTTTTTTTGTTCAAAAAATTTTTTTGACAGTGCCAATCAATTGTACACGACGAAATATACTGAGGTTTAAAAAAAAATACACAAAAACTAAACCGTGCCTCTGTATATATATATATATATATATATATATATATATATATATATATATATATATATATATATATATATATATATATATATATATATATATATATTTTTTTTTTTTTTTTTTTTTTTTTTTTTTTTTTTTTTTTTTTTTTTTTTTTTTTTTTTTTTTTTTTTTTTTTTTTTTTTTTTTTTTTTTTTTTTTTTTTTTTTTTTTTTTTTTTTTTTTTTTTTTTTTTTTTTTTTTTTTTTTTTTTTTTTTTTTTTTTTTTTTTTTTTTTTTTTTTTTTTTTTTTTTTTTTTTTTTTTTTTTTTTTTTTTTTTTTTTTTTTTTTTTTTTTTTTTTTTTTTTTTTTTTTTTTTTTTTTTTTTTTTTTTTTTTTTTTTTTTTTTTTTTTTTTTTTTTTTTTTTTTTTTTTTTTTTTTTTTTTTTTTTTTTTTTTTTTTTTTTTTTTTTTTTTTTTTTTTTTTTTTTTTTTTTTTTTTTTTTTTTTTTTTTTTTTTTTTTTTTTTTTTTTTTTTTTTTTTTTTTTTTTTTTTTTTTTTTTTTTTTTTTTTTTTTTTTTTTTTTTTTTTTTTTTTTTTTTTTTTTTTTTTTTTTTTTTTTTTCTCTCTCTCTTTTTCTCTTTTTTTTTTTTTTTTTTTTTTTTTTTTTTTTTTTTTTTTTTTTTTTTTTTTTTTTTTTTTTTCTTTTTTTTTCTCCCCTTTCTTCTCCTCCCTTTTCCCCCCCCCCCCTCCCCCCCTTTTTTTTTTTTTTTTTTTTTTTTTTTTTTTTTTTTGTTTCTTTCTCTTCCCCCCCCTTCTCTTTCTTCCCCCCCCCCTCTCCCCCCCCCCCCCCCCCCCCGTGCTCCTTCCCTCTTCTTTTTTCTTTTTTTTTTTTTTTCCTTTTTTTTCTTTCTTTTTTTTTTTTTCCCCCCCCCCCCCCCCCCCCCCCCCCCCCCCCCCTCTCCTTTTCTTCTTCCCCTTTTTTTTTTTTTTTTTTTTTTTTTTTCTTTTTCTGTTTTCTCCTCTCCCCCCCCCCTTTTTCCTTTTCCCCCCGTCTTGTCTGCCTTATTGTTTCTCCCCCCCCCTTCTCCCCTTCATTCCTTTTTTCCCCCCCCCTTTTTCTTCCCCCCGGCTTTTTTTTCCTGCTCCCCCCTCTCTTTCCCTCCTCTCTCTTTTTGTTTTTTTTTCTCCTTTTTTTTTTTTTTTTTTTTTTTTTTTGTTTCTCTTTCTTCTCTTTTTTTCCCCTTCTCCCAAAAAATATACACCCTTTTTTTTATATAAAAATACACATTCTTTTTTTCCTTTTTTTTTCTTCCCCACCGGCCCTGGCTTCCCCAAAATGCCTCCCCAACTCTTCTCCTCCTTTCTTCCCCCCCCCCCCCCTCTCTTTCTTTCCCCCCCCCCCCCCCCCCCCCGCCCCTGTCGTCTGTTTGTTTCTGGTTTTGGTTTTTGGTTTTTTTTTTTTTTTTTTTTTTAGCTCCAGGTCTTCACGGGTTGTAACGGCGATTGCATAGACAATATTTTTTAAATGGCCCCAAACAAGAAATTAAGAGGTCTTAAATCAGGTGACCTTGGAGGCCACCTCGCAGGACCATTCGTCGAAATTACGTTTTCTTCGAATCTCCGTTGAAGGTAATCAATTACTATCCTTGAATTATGGGGAGGAGCGCCATCTTGTTGGAAATACATTTCCTGTCGTAAATGGAAAGGTAAGTCAGCTAAACTGTCCTTAATTATTTTGCATAAATCCCTATCTGGCACCAGTCAGGGGTCCTTCAAATATTTTTGGATCAATGATTCTACTACTGATTATTCCAAGCCAAACAATGAAACCGAACCGCACTTGAAAGTTACTTGCTTGTAATAAATTTTGATTTTCTTGTCACCAATGTTTTGTATTTTGTCGAATAAGTAATCCCAAATTTGTAAACCTAGACTCGTCCTAAAATAAAATCGTTCCCAAAAAATCACTGTTTGGCTGCACGTTATTCTGCAAAATTCCATTGCAATATTCCATCCTACGTTCGTAATCATTTTCGTACAAGTGCTGAGGCAATTGGTATTTAAAAGATTTATAGTGCAAAATTCGTTTTACTGTTTGGTGACTGATTTCCAATTCAAACCCAACTTGCCTTAAAGAAACAGTCTCATCAACTTCTACTCAAACCAAAACATTAATTTACGTTCCTTCGTCAAGAATGAAATTTTCTTCGGGATCATTGTTAGGCTCACTTCGGAATTGATTTTCAAGACGATTTAAATAATTTTTCGCTGGACATTGTCTATCAGAATATCGTTCGGCATAAAGGTGTCTAGCCGCAACGGCATTTTTTCTACACTCCCCATAAATAATTAACATTTTTAAAGACACAATAAAAACAGCGGTAAACCAACAAATGTTTGACAAGCTAAATATTTCATTGTTTTCAATGCCACCTTAGTTAGTTACTTTTTAACATTTTATTAGAGCAAAATTGTATTTTTTTCTTTTAGCTGTAATTTTGTTTGTATTTATCGCACATTTTAATACAACAAATTAATAAATTCCTTATTAAAAGTACTAATAAATGGTACCAAGGTACCAATATGGTTCCATTTGAAAAAAATTGAGTTTTGTTCCAAAAACCATTTTGATGAAATTTATTTGCTCATAAATCACGTAATTTAGTATTTTTGACGGGATTTCGATTTTTCTAGCATTTACACGGGTCACTTAGAATAAATCGGAACCGTCATGGCACGCTTAAATGGAAAAATAAAAATTATATTATAAAAAAATATTGACGTTTGACATATCACTTATTAGGTATCGCTGGATTCAGAAAATTATGCAGAATTCAAAAATGCAATAATACACAGGGTGTTCCATTTAAAATTCGAAAGTTAGTGTCACTTCCGGCGAAACCGGAAGTGAAAAAAAATCAGTTGTATGTCCAAAAGTATCGCTTATTATGTATATAGAATATTCCAAATTGCAATCAATTATCTTCAAAACTAAAGGAGAAAAGGGGGTGTACCATGATCTCGTTACACCCAGTATACGTATATATATTTTTTTTATTGTCGATAATTAAGGTAATATTGGACTTTATCGCACCGTTGACTCACCCTATACAATATATTTAAATTAAAAATGTACCTATTAAATTGCCTATATTATTTAAAATTGTTATTAATAAGTACGTTCTACATGTAGAACATTTTAAAGCGATTACGATAATCCGGTCTTTTTTC
Source organism: Rhamnusium bicolor (assembly GCA_029963845.1). Taxonomy (NCBI): domain Eukaryota; kingdom Metazoa; phylum Arthropoda; class Insecta; order Coleoptera; family Cerambycidae; genus Rhamnusium; species Rhamnusium bicolor. The sequence continues at coordinate 195,603 of JANEYF010005866.1, forward strand.
GCTACTATGACGTCACGACTGGATTGAAAGCCATGCCTCTATGCGCATTGGCAATATTGGCATATTCATAGCAGTGTAATTGTATTATGACTAAAACAAAAGGCGGTACTACGCACTTGAATTGTACATGTATAGGGTGGCTGTCTATAGACTCACCTCTCCCTTTTGCTTCGTTATTTATTAACGTATTTCAACATTTCATAAACAGGGTAGGGTGATAGGGTTATCTTTAAATATTTTAACAAGCACTTTGAAAAATAATATATCTGAACTGATTAAGATTTCAACAAAAAACTAACCTTTTCTTGGTTTTCTTTGTGGTTTTTATGTAAAAAGTCTGTATTTCGAAGATTTTTTTCGTAAAAATTAATAAATTATTGTCGGTTTTGCATTTACATTTCTACCGAAAACATTGCCCACAATAAAAAAAAGAAGTGCTATCCCGTCCCCAAAAAATTATTTGATGTGGCCAGCACTTAACTTTCTTATTCAAGTATATATCATCCTGATATAAAAAAATTATTCTGTTTAATTCTTCACTTACCTCAATTAAATTTTAATAGTGTACCTTAAAATGTTTCATTGAAATTTTTAAATAATTAATTATCAGCGTCATTCGATACTGTCAATAATAATTCATGTCATATATTTTAATAATTTCTTCTTACTGACATTGACATTTTTTTGTAACTAAATTAGACATTTCAAATGTCAAACTGTTACATCAGCTTTATTTAAGTACTAAAATATATGTTATTGGCTTAATATAGTACGTACACACAAGCACACACGCAAACACGCACGCACGTACGTACGCGCGCCCACACACACACACGCACACACGCACACACACACACACACACGAGACATCATTCGGAAAATAGTCAGAATGGATTCAGGAGGGTTCAAATCGTATATATCAATCAAAATTTACAGGTCTAAAAATCACAACTACTATACTTCCTTATAATAGGTATAAGAAAGTAACAACTATGCACAACTACGGACACGTGTTTCGGATTTATTGCTTCTCATCGGCGTAGTTAAGGAATTCAGTCTAGGATGGAGTAGATCAGGAACAAAACTAACATGTTGTTGGAAAGTACAGTACACAGTACTCAATTAGTGCCTTCAAAACATATGTCCGTAGCAGCGTAGTTGTTTTTTTCTGGGGGTGATATGGCACTAAACCTTCTTTGTTTTGTTTTTGAAACACCAATAGCTTTATCTTTATTTTATTATCCATAATGCTCCAAACAACACAAAAACATAATATGGATACGCCTTGAATGTATTCAATGGACGTCCACTGGATTATACATTTGTAACAACTAGGGATAACCATAGGTGGTCTAGTAAAGACATATATAGGTAGTTCAGTGGATGTCCATGTCTGTTCATGGATATCCAATGGATATTTAAAATATGTGCATGAATGTGCTATATATATATATATATATATATATATATATATATATATATATATATATATATATATATATATATATATATATATATATATATATATATATATATATATATATATATATATATATATATATATATATATATATATATATATATATATATATATATATATATATATATATATATATATATATATATATATATATATATATATATAAACAGCTTATTTTTTATTAATGAGGATGCGGTCCAAATTTTGTTGGGTTAATAAAGAATACTCTTTTCTACTTTGCCAAGCTTTCGAAAATATTTTATTTTCTTTCTCAAGACTACAAAAGAAGATAAAAAGGGTTCATAGTTACATGTAAAAAAATTATAAAAAAAACATTTTTTTATCTTATGCCAGTAAGTTGAAGTTATAAGTTAAAACTAACATCACGTTACACATTAAAATTTCACTATGCAATGTTGACTTCTACTTTATGTTATTTAATACATTTTAATTGCTGCATAATGACCAAGTTAATCGAATAATCAGTATGGGGATTCAACCCCATAGTGGATGTACTCCACTACTCTAGTACATGTCAACTGATAATTGGTTCAAATTCAAATTACTCTACACCACAAGTATTTCATACCAACTCACCAAACAATCCAACCAAAATATAACTAAAAACCGCGGGCATTTTCAAAATCCTACAATTTATGAGAAATTTGAATTTAATCAAATTTTTCCTTCAGACAGGTGTGCTTGAACTCGGTGGCGTCCAGTCACGTGGCTAGAAAACCTCCTATATTGTCACTAAGTTATCTAGTTCCTGAGAATACTCCCCCGAATAGAAACAACCCTCTATCTGATTTAGTTTGTGAATTTGCCATGTAAACTTGGCCAGTTTTTTTCCCCTTAGGATCGGTGCTACGGTCTTCGAATCGAACGTATTGTAAAGGACCACCCCCATTGATTGTCACAGGATTAATTCCCAGCAATACGTTGAAACCAAGACTGAAGCAACGAACCGAAATGGAAAAAAACTGTCCGTAACTTTATTTATTTAACTAAAAGGTGAAGCCTTCGTTGTTGGAAATAAATCAAAAGGTGTATTCAACCCCTATTTTATTTCCAACAACGAAGGCTTCACCTTTTAGTTAAATAAATAAAGTTACGGACAGTTTTTTTCCATTTTGGTTCGTTGCTTCAGTCTTGGTTTCAACGTATTGCTGGGAATTAATCCTGTGACAATCAATGGGGGTGGTCCTTTACAATACGTTCGATTCGAAGACCGTAGCACCGATCCTAAGGGAAAAAACTGGCCAAGTTTACATGGCAAATTCACAAACTAAATCAGATAGAGGGTTGTTTCTATTCGGGGGAGTATTCTCAGGAACTAGATAACTTAGTGACAATATAGGAGGTTTTCTAGCCACGTGACTGGACGCCACCGAGTTCAAGCACACCTGTCTGAAGGAAAAATTTGATTAAATTCAAATTTCTCATAAATTGTAGGACTTTTGAAAAATGCCCGCGGTTTTTAGTTATATTTTGGTTGGATTGTTTGGTGAGTTGGTATGAAATACTTGTGGTGTAGAGTAATTTGCATTTGAACCAATTATCAGTTGACATGTACTAGAGTAGTGGAGCACATCCACTATGGGGTTGAATCCCCATACTGATTATTCGATTAACTTGGTCATTATGCAGCAATTAAAATGTATTAAATAACATAAAGTAGAAGTCAACATTGCATAGTGAAATTTTAATGTGTAACGTGATGTTAGTTTTAACTTATAACCTCAACTTACTGGCATAAGGTAAAAAAAATGTTTTTTATAATTTTTTTACATGTAACTATGAACCATTTTTATCTTCTTTTGTAGTCTTGAGAAAAAAATAAAATATTTTCGAAAGCTTGGCAAAGTAGAAAAGAGTATTCTTTATTAACCCAACAAAATTTGGACCGCATCCTCATTAATAAAAAATAAGCTGTTTGTTTTTTAACTAGTCGTCCACTACGTCTACCAGTTTTTTTTTTTTTTTTTTTTTTTTTTTTTTTTTATATATATATATATATATATATATATATATATATATATATATATATATATATATATATATATATATATATATATATATATATATGAACCTAAACTAGATATTCAATTGATGTTGTGTGCTATATGGGGCCTAGACTTCGACAAGTTCAATATTATCGTTAACTAAATTGCTTTGGATGTGTTTGAACGTAGTCGGATTATTGGTATGAGGGAGGCCGGATTTTCATTTAGGGAAATTGTGGACCGCATAGACCGTATTGGAGTAGATTAAGGTAGTCTGAAGACGGTCTTCATGAGTGTCGCCGCGGATCCGGACGTCTTAGGAGGAGTAAGGATCGTGAAGAAAGTCATCTGAGAAGATTGACTGTAACAGCCAGGTTTATTCCACAACATGAGCAGTGGGAAATGATTGGATGGAGAGAAAGGGTATCTATGGCGTTTGTATATCGACGAATAGGTAAGATCTTTGGGCTTCGTTCCTACGAACCATTTTCATTCCTATCGCTTACTCCATTTCATCACGACCGCAGGTGTAATGATCGAGCGAGTGCATTGGGTGCAGAAATGTCATCATGTGATCTTTAATGACGGTTCCCGATTTTGCTTGTGGGTCCATGGTGGACGAAGGAGGGTGAGACGTTTCGGTAGGGAATTATCAATAAATTTACAACTAACTGTTGAATGCCATATAACCCATACACGCGGAGTGATGATTTAGAGTCACTTTTAGTTTTCCTTCGGGGTAATTTAAACTTGAACGCGGCCAGTTAGGTAACCAACGTGTTACAACCTTATGTAGTGCCCTATCTTTGGGGATTAATTAATCCAATTGTTCAACAAGCTAATGTTCACCCTCACCCCCACGGCAAAAGATACTACATAATTTTTAGAAGAAGCTAATGTGCATGTGCTGCCATAGCCTGCACGTTCAACCAACCTCTCACCGATCGAACATATTTGGAATATGATTGGTACAATTTCCCCCCACCCCCAAACAATGTCAGTGATATTCAGCTTGATCATCTGATACAAAGTGCACCTCATCTAGTAAGTAAATGAGTGCATAACCAATCACGGACACGGTGGGGCAACTCATTATTGATTATCATTTTTGTTTATTATTGAATTGAATCAACTATTTGTTACATTGAAGTACCCTTTCTGTAAAAATTTCAAATAAATTACTTAACTTATACTAATACTACAACCTAGGTGTTGCAGTTTTTATTCAAATAAGGGCTAGTATTTCCATCTCCCCATTAAATTTATGTAGTACATAATTTCATGGAAACAATTGTTGATACAATCGTATCCAAGGAAGTTATCCAGAAAATAAATTTAATGTGAGATGGAAAAAACTGGCCTTAAGTATAGTGTACCTACGTTGTATACTTACTATTTATAGTTTTGATTATAGGTATCGCATGATTAATAACATTTTTTATTTGAAACTATGAGCTAACTAAAATAGGTATTGATATTATATTGAAACAATTGCTGTAAATAATATGGCCAAATCATAGTTTATTTTAAAAGTGAATCAATAATTATAAATTTTGTCAAATATTTTAAAATATGTTACACAATGATTGAAGTAATGAATATTTTCACAGCATGTTTCTCAAATAACAAATTATATTCCAATGATAAAAATTTAGGGCTAGAGTTCTTTCAAATAATGTTGAACCACCATTTACAGTGTCATGTCAAGGTGTTTGTAATAAGAAGAAAATCTGAATATGTAGTTAAAAAAAACTCAGTTTTAAAGTCGCAGAAATTTCAATATGCGTGTCGAGATGACAATAATTAAATTTTGTATACTTTTTTGATGGAAATATGAAGGGTGAAGTGAAAATGTTGAAAATGTCCTGTTGAACCAAGTGTATAGAATTATTTGGCAACAAGATTGAACTTTGTGGCTTTGTGGTCGAATGGTAAGGACACTTGCCTCTCACCCTGCAGTCCCGGGTTTGTTCCCCATCGAGGAGCTAGGATTTTTTTTAAATCAGAAATTAATCCTAGCATACTCGGACGTTGGGTGTGTGTCCATTGTGTCTAAATATGTAGCCCTCTCCCACACAAGGTACATTGAGGCACCTTCAGGGATACAGAGGATCTATTACCTGTGGTGCTTAACATGTTTAACATTAATATTAAAGTAACGAATTACCCCAATGAACATTTTGATGAATCGATAAGTAGAAACGGGCCAGTAAAATGGCCACTAAGAAGTCCGGATTTGATACCGCTAGACTTTTTTGTAGAGCTGTATAAAAAATGAAATTTATAAAAATGGAACGGATAGGTGTAACATTTGAAAAATTTAAATTTTCCACCAATTTACGGTTGGTAACAGATGTTAACAGAATGTAGCTAGGTCGTCTAACCAGGACCGCATTTTTGAAAGTTGCGCATATCTGTTATGTGTGAGGAACGGCTCAAATTTATGTGTATGCGAGGTTTTTATGAATATAAGTGTTTTTTTAGTTGTGGTATCGTTTATTCTATGAACGCTCTAAACAACCTACAGCTTCAGGTGTGTGGTGAACATTCGGGTGAACAGTAGTAAACACTGTGAATAGTGGAGAAATTACAGAAAGGTGCAAAGTTGCTGTTTAAACCAATATAATGAGTGAAAACGAGACGACGCCAACCTTCAATGGAAATGATCCAAGATGTGGTAAATGTCGCTGTGGAAGCAATAAATAATCATGAGCAACTTCGTTAGAATGCTAAGAATGTAAATGGACTTATACTGATATTTTCCAGCAATGAGGATATTCAGTTGTTAGCACATATCAAAGCTATTAAGGACCCTATGCGATAGCTGAAGAGGTTCTCATTTTAGTATTGACCAAAAAACTTGACAGTGCCACAAAAATATGGTATGATTATCGTCCCGAACATGTAACGTTTAATTTAAATGAGTTAGAAAGAGTCACCGACCGCAATATTTCAATGTAGAGAGACTAAAAACCATGAAGAAAAGTTTTGATTTTAGCAAATGGCAGACAACAAAAAAATTCTCAGATGACTAACCCATTTGGAAATGGGTTAGTCACGAGTGAAAATGACATTATTGAGTACTTGATTGATGGTTTGTATGATCCTTATTTGGAAACTTAAGCAAAGATGAAAGATTTTATTAACTTACCTAGATTATTGGAAGTCATGAAGAAGATTTACAACCCGTGATAGGAGGCCTAATGTTTCTATTCCCCGAAAATCCATGAACCCTATTTCTTCATTATCATGTTTAGCTATTAATGCCATATCTACTGATAGTAGAGTGCCAAAGTGTTATAATTGCAATGCCATATTATTAAAGACTCTGCAAAGCCAAACGATAGAAAAGTTCCTGTTTTAAGTGTGTGAAAGCCAATCACCAAATTAGAAACTGTCCATAGAAAAAGAGAATGTAGTAGCACCTGATTTGAGTTCAATGCTGGTAGAAGTGATGCGCCCACATCTAAAGGCTTATACTCTGTCGGTAACTTTTTCTGGTATTAATATAAATTTGAATTGTATAATAGAGTAACAGTCAATTCGTTTTGCGGACTGTTTCAAGTAAAAAAAATAATCAGATAATAAATATATTCAAAACTATAGGAACTCGACTCTTATATAAAATATTAGGGTATACCATTTTAAACAATGAGGTTATCTTTGTATCTTCTCAAATTTCAAAGATGTATTTTTTTCAAAGTGCAAATTTTGATATACGTTCATAAATAACGGAAATAAGAGGGGTGTGAATCTATGGACAATCACCGGGTGCTTATTAGTTATTTTATCTTATACTGAACGGGTTCTCGTACGGGTTACATCAAAGATACGTAAAAAAGAACCTAGTTAAATCCATAAAGTATTAAAATTAAGGACGTGTAAATCTTATTTAATAACGAAATTGTATCGCATAACTACCTGCTGTAAACTGAAGAAATAAATTTTATTCATATTTTCTTGGTTATTTCAGACTCGTAAAAATTACTTATGAAGGAAAAGATACCTACAAAGGAGTTGATGCATACCGTTTTGGAGTAAATGAAAACACTTTTAGATCGGCTACAGCCTCCCTGAAAATGATTGCTATTGCACAAAACAAATTTCGAATGAGAATGGAACACCTAGTTGCTTTTTGGACGGTACAATCGATCTAATGCCCTGCATAGGTTAGTATTACATCTAATATACCTAGATAGGTTTTTATATATTTTTACATATACATACATTGACAAAAACTAAAATTGGAAAATATTATATTCTGGCAAATTACTACTACAAGAAAAAATAAATATAGGGCAATAGTCGAATTTTTATAGGTCTCCACAATTACAACATGTTAAAGTCATTGGTTATAATGATTACTAACAGAAAAATTGTAATAGTATTTATAGATTTAAATTGGACACCTGGTGAAACTCATTTTCACTCACATTACACTTTAGATCTTTATATTTCGTCGCATGAGAATTACATGGTTCTAAGTAACAATTTACTGTTTTTGCAGGAGAGCGAATTTAAGATTATAATCCCTAGAAAAGTCACTTTGGTTCCATTTTTATGAAGGTATGGAACAAAGTAATCCCATATTTGCCTGACATGATGCATGTGGAATAGGGTGGAGCGAAAAAAATTAAAGTTGAAAATTTTAAATCTAATAGCGCGCAAAAGTTGCCTGTGTCATTTGTTAGTATTTTAATTTCTAAAGTTTTTTTGCCTCCCCAACTGTCTTAATTTTTTTCTAAATGAGAGATTTTTAATTACACATAATATTTATTCGTAAACAAAAGTTGCAGCAATTGGATCTAATACTACCCAAAAGTAACCTGATACATTACTTATTAACTGTTTTTTTTTTTTTTTTTTTTTTTTTTTTTTTTTTTTTTTTTTTTTTTTTTTTTTTTTTTTGGCAGTCACAATTATATAGAAACACCAAGCTAACCTAACACAAACACGACGAAAATCTAATAATCGAACATATACGAAGGGATACACAGGGACACACTCTTCTCGCCCAGGGGTCCATCAGGGCATTTTTTTCCACACACAGGATATAGACCACGGATAGTGGGTTGAACTAACAAAGGGTAATACAAAGTAAAGGAAGCACATCTAAACTAAAAACGAATTTATAAAAGTAGGTTGCAATTTTCCACGAACCTTATTAGTTCCTTGTATATACTTAATTTCTTTAGGGACAACAAATGTAAAAGATTTATTGGAAGAACAATTTTTGCTTTTGTTAACTGCTTTAATAGTTGATCAGTCGCTCTACTGTATCGCAAACAGCCAAAAAAAATATGGTCTAAGTCACAGATAATACCACATGTAACACAAATGTCTGTATCAACGACTCCTATTCTGTTCAAATGTTGTCCAAAACAGGCATGGCCAAACCTCAACCTAGAAATCGTGGTGATAAATTTTCTACTTACATTTAGGCTTTTAAACCAAGGAATTTGGGAGACACTGTTTTCTATTTGTATAAATCTGTTATTTGGATTATCTGTTTTAAATTTATTGTAATATACACTCCAATTAATCAGCATTTCCTTTTTTGTCCTATTCAGGAGGTCAGATAAACATACTTTATGCTGTAAGTTATAGCCAGATATGGCACCTTCTTTAGCGAACTTATCCACATGCTCATTGTATTTAATGCCTACGTGAGCTTTTACCCATATGAAAACTACGTTTACATTTACTTTGTGTAAACTACAGAGTAGTAGTCGTATTTGTAGAATGTAACTATTAATCTTTGAGGTATTTAGAATGCTGGTTTTAAGATTTATCAGAACACAATGAATCCGAAAAAAATTACTGCACGACTAACTTCATTACTCTTAATGTAGTTTAGGACTTTAAGTATAGCTATGGCCTCACTCACAAATACTGATGTACCACTTTGCAACTTAATTTTCAATTCATACTTTTCGGACGGCATGTAAATAGCGCACCCTGTATTTTCCATGATCTTGGATCCATCTGTATAAATCTGTAGATGATTTGCATATGCTAATCTTGTATTGTTTACAATTGTATTATTCTCAGCAGTGCTTTCTGAATAGGTTGGTATTATAATTTGTGGTTCATAGAGAAGATCAAAATATTTCAAACTTAAATATGATATCTCTGTATATTTCAGTAGTTTATATAGTTGTCCATTTACTTCACGAAATCCAGAACAAAGTGGAGGGGAATTTTTTTACTCCAGTATTTTTCGGTTAAGTCGTATGTGCTTAATTGTGAGATTTTAGATACAATTTCCATGTTTTTATATTCAGATTTTAAAATATATTTCTCGCTAAGCATTTGTCTTCGAACATTTAAAGGTGGCTCTGAAGCTTCAGCATGTAAGGGGACCAGTGGCGTAGATTTCATGGCTCCTAAACAGATCCGTAACGCTTTGTTCTGCACAATATCCAGACGTTTTAAGACTGAATTGCTAGCTGATCCATATAACGTTGATCCATAATCAATTATAGAACGAATATATGCTTTGTAAAATAACAGTAGAGTGTTTGGGTTAGCTCCCCACCATGTTTTACAGTTCATCTTTAGAAAATTAATTCCCTTCTCGCATTTGGATACTACTTTGTCTACGTTCACACTCCAGCTCAGTTTCTTGTCAAGAGTAATGCCCAGATAGGTAATTTCTTTTTTTATAGGGGTAAGAATGGTCGCCTAATTTTAATTCAGTTATATTAGGTGTATTATGTCGTGTAAATATATTTGTTAATGTTTTATCAACTGAAATATCAAATACATATTCAAAACACCAATTCTGCAGCAGACTAGAAATATTACTCAAATTAGTTACGCAAGTCTCATATTTTTTATGTGTGACATATACACAAAAATCATCAGCATATTGAATTATATTACCCGAAGGTTTAATACAACTGTGAATGCTGGCCGTATAGATATTGAACAAAATCGGGCTAAGCACCGATCCCTGAGGTCGTCCTACGGAATTTACTCTGCAACCAATTTTATTATTGTCGTATCCTCTTAAATATATCGATCTATTTTTATATAAATTAACTATACTATTTGCCGTGTAATATGGAACAGACATATTTGTTAATTCAGTCAGAAGAATATCCAAATTTATGCAATCATAAGCTCCTTTCAGATCCAAGAAAATAGATCCTAGGTACGTATTTTTAGAAAAATTATTTTGGATATCTGATACTAAATAAGATACTGCATCGAGTGTGCCCAAGCCTTTCTTATATCCAAACTGTAGAGAAGGTGATAGGTTGTTCTGATTTAACCACCATTCTAATCTATTTTTTATCATTCGCTCCAGAGTCTTAAGAACACACGATAATAAAGATAACGGACGATAAGAATCAGTTAACTCAAGGTCTTTACCAGACTTAAGTATAGGAACGATAACCACTTTTCGCAAGTCCTCTATTTCAGCACCGTTTAGCCAAATATCATTAAAAATCTCTAAGAGGTAAAGTTTAGTGCTGTTTGGTAAATGAGATAGCATTGGATATTTTATTTCATCATATCCTGGAGCTGTATTGGACGAAGTTTTAATTACAAGATCAAGTTCTATAATTGTAAAAGGTTGGGATAAGAAGTGACCATTTGCAAGGCTGGTATCTATCGTAGCCTCCTTATAATTTGCAACACTAGGTGGTGCTACTTGGTTGAGGTATTTCTCCACCCAAATATCAGACCGGGGAATAGAAAAATTATTTACTGGGTTCCTATTTAAGCGTTTAGCCTGTGTCCACAATAATTTAGTTGGGGTGGACCCATTTAAATTTCCACAAAATTTTTTCCAATTCTCCCTAGCCTTAGATTTAAATATTTTTTTTGGATACGGCTATTAGTTTATTGCAAAAAATATAATTTTCCATTGAGCTTATATGTTTATACATGTTCAAAGCATCTTTCCTTTTTTGCAGGATTCTTTCACATTCTTCATCCCACCATGGAGGGGGAGGGCGGTTTTTGATTTTGAAAGGTTTTCCGCTGCGTTATTGACATTCTCGATAAAAAGTTTGTATTTATCATTAGGGCTTAGCCCCACTGGTATACTCTGGAAATTATTTTCAAGAATTGTCTCATACATTACCCAGTTAGCTTTATTCGTATTCCACTTACTTTTAGGATATATGACATCATCGTAATTTAATTTAGTTATGTACTCTATGTTTATAGGAAAGTGATCTGATCCTAAGTTATCTGAAAATACGTTCCAACTTGTTTGTGTAGCTAAGGATGACGTAACCAAAGTTAAGTCTACTACGGATTTGTTTATATTGGGCGAAGAAAGCCTAGTTCTATCGCCATTATTTAAAATTACTAAATCGGTTTCCTCAATGCAATTTATGAGTTGTCTTCCAACTTGGTCGTTTTTTGAAGAGCCCCAGAGACTACTGTGAGCGTTAAAATCACCACCTATTATTAAGGGGTGTGAACATTGCTTAAAAATATTTTCCCAATCGTTAATATGAGTATTAATATTAGGAGGTCTATATAAAGATACACAAGAAAGAGTCGAATGATCAGTTTCAATCGAAATGCCACAAACTAATATGTCATCATTGTAAGTATTAGTGTCAAAAATCATTTCTTTGAAGCGTAGATGCTTTTTAAATAATATAGCTACTCCAGCTCTGCCATCTACTCTGTCCCTGCGGACTATGTTATACCCTGCGAAGTTAACACATTGACTTGGTTTCAACCAGGTCTCACTTATTAAAGCTATGTGAATGTTTTGATCGTTTAAATGTTTTATGAAATTTATTTTATTTGATACCAATGAACGAGCGTTCCATTGCATAATATTTATCTTCGTGTTAGTACTAGTATTCGCCATAAATTAGGTATTGTCAGTAAGGACACCCTCCAATATCCTATCAAATTCCTTCTTTAATTCATTCATTTCCAAGTTTTTGAAGTCTTCTATATCTTTTATATTATTAAAAATAGCCTGTATACAGTATGTGAGATAATTCGTTACATTATTTGTTGTGGTAGATGTATTGTGATTAGGTCTGATATTGTTAGGAGGAAGGGCTTTACTTGGTCCAAATCTAAATGGGAACATGTTTTCGGAAGTAACCTGTGGTGATGGGGATTGTATTTTTCGTTTTTTATTTGTCTGAGCTAATGAATTATGTTGATAGGTACGTGCGCTGCTGGGTGTTGGTTGAGACAAGGACACGTTAGGTACCCTGAATTGAGCATTTGTATTAGGAAGTGCCGGAAATTCTATCTCTCTTTCTAAAACATTAAATCTGTTATTGGTCAAAATATTAGAAAATGAATTATCAATCATTTTCTTGGCGTCTAAATAGGGAATATTATTTAAGGACATTTGTTCCTTTATTTTTTTTTGGCTTTCATATCTAGGACAGTTTTTTGATGTAGAATAGTGGGAATCATTTTTACAAAAAATACAGTAATAATCATTAGAATCACAGTTATGTTCATCCAGTTTTTCCTTACCACATCTAGTACAGAGGATTTTTGTACTTCTGCATTGATTAGAAACATGTCCATACTTTAGGCATTTATAACACTGCACAACTCTACTGATATAAGGTTCGACTCTAAATTGTACACTATTTATTATGACATATGGTGGAAGTATACTTCCCTCAAAAAGTTACTATTACTAATTGTCTAGGAACCCATTTATCAGAGCCATCGTCTGAAATTTTCCGATTGACTCTTTTAATACTATTAACTGTACTATTACTTTCAATATTTTCTTTAATGTATATTTCATCGAATCTCGTGTCTACTGACCTTATTAAACCTTTTCTTTCGACTAGGTGATTAGGGATAAACGCTCGTAAATTTTCTGATTCTAGCTGCTTGTTATTGATTAGATTGTTAGCATCAAATGCACTTTTCATAATCACCCGAATTCTATTTTTACCTATGCTATTTATTGTGACTATATTTTTAATTTGTAATTTTTTTTAATAATACATGACCGATAAACATTGGATGAAGGCGTCCTATATTTTTATCCCTGCTTTCAATGTAAACATAAAACGAATTCCCATACAGCTGAATATTATTAAGGTTAAAAAACTTATCTGCTTTTTGTTGATTACTGCTATCGCTTGCCACCTGCTCTAGAGAGCGGTTCCCCGTAAGGCTTGAGTTATCACTAGTATTGAGATATACTGAATCATCCATAACATTGTCCGCTGCCTGCGTGAGGTCTACCAATTCACCTGTGCCATGCATTACTATTTTACTATGAATTGCATCTGTTGTCAAATTAATGGAATCTCCTTTGCCAGGAGATTTGGAGCACATGATCACTATGTTTTGTGCACTTTATATTCACTATTCACTATAGTGTTTATTTAAACAATTAAAATGTAATTAAAACCAACTATTTAACCGATTTCACTACTGCTTCGTAAACGTGTGTACTTGCTTGATACTCGTACGCACTTCGAATGTATTAACTGGGTTAAATATCTTTGAATTCTGATAATTCCTTTTGCCTCCCCAACGTCGTTAAATTTACCAAAAAAAATGTATATTTCACATAGTTAAAAGGTTCATATATGTTACACTAAATTAAAATTATCTAGCTAGTTGACCAACTGACCAGGCGTGTCTGAGCACGCATTGTTTGTTTACTTATTTAGACGTGTCTGTGCGAGCCTGCGAGGTGCGTCTACCACTTTGTTTCAATCTACCACAAATATTAGTACCGTCAAGTGGTTTCGTGTTGTTGATACGTGCCATGTAATCGTGTCTGTAGTTTTGGTTCTTTATGTGTTTAAGAATGGCAAAAGCAGTTAATATTTCATCACCAGGACCGTCAGGTGTGAAAACAAGATGTGCCGTGAACTGCCCCATGTTCAGACAACCGTCGGAACTACTTGAAACTGTGTTGCCAACTTATGAACAAGTTATGAAATTTTCTGCGCGGATTAGGTTTAATAAGAAAGTCACGCAAAAAGAGCCCACCTTTTCTGAAATATCCGAAGAAGTGGCGGTTAAGTTGGAACAAATTTGGCACAAAGCATCTATTCCTATAATTTCCCATACTAGAATTTTACAGCTTTTGCAAGCATACCATTCCAAATACATGAAACTTATGAATCCATTTAAGAGTAGACAAAACAGTAAAACTTACAAGTCCAAGATTCAGTGTTTCAAAGAGGAAAGTAAAATCACTCTTTTTGATATTGCAGCATGCAAATGCGATTTATCTTCTATTTGCATTTGTGAAAAATCCCGCAAAGTGCCTCTTGACGAACAAGAGTTCCTATTAGATCAAAGAGGGACGAGAAAAATGGCAGAAAGCAGCGTCGATGTGAAAAAAACAAAACAACTCATGCAGAAAGAACAACGGCAAAAGAAAGAAGTATCTCGAAATGTTAACTACCTAATGCATTCCGCAAAAGAAACCATCGATTCAAAAGCTCTATCTTATTGTGACTCACCTGCCACTTCAGAGTCAAACAATTATTCTGACAACGAGATTAAATTCCCAGAAGCAGTTTCTAGATCTTCAACTTCCAAAGATGCTAAAAAAAACAGCAAATGCGAATTCAGCTTACGGCTTTTGCACAGACACGGCATATTAGATAGATCTGCAGCTGCTGTTGCTTTCGCCCTTTTACATGACATTGGAATAGTAACACCAGAAGACATTTCTAAAGTTATTGATAGAAGTAAAGTCAGAAGAGAAAGGCAGAAAAACCGTTCTACTCTCCGGGTGCAAGAACTTTCTGAAATAAACTTACATGTCCTGTATTTTGACGGGCGTAAAGATAAAACCCTAGCCCAAGTGAAAAAGGGAAACAAGTTTCATCGACAAACAGTTGTGGAAGAACATATAATTTTGGTGCAAGAGCCAGAATGTAACTACATCAGACATGTTTCACCGTCCTCTGGTACATCCCAAAGTATCAAAGCAAGTATCGTACGGTTGCTAGAAGAAAATGCGATTGAGACTAAAGTTCTGGAAGCTGTTGGCTGTGATGGTACCGTTGTGAATACTGGCATTAAAGGCGGTGTAATAAGACTACTGGAAGAACACTTTCTTCAGTGGTTTGTGTGTATGCTACACGCAATTGAACTTCCTCTTTGGCATATCTTTCACAACTTAGATGGAGACACTTCCGGGCCTCGTGGATTTGCAGGTCCTATTGGCAAGCAGTTGGAGAATTGTGAGAAACTGCCGGTAGTTGAGTTCAAACCCATTAAAGGCAATTTGCCATAAATGCCCGAAGATATTGTGAAGGAACTTAGTGCGGATCAGAAATATCTGTTTGAAATGTGTCAAGCTATTGCTAGTGGCCAGTGTAATACAAGTCTTTCAAATCGGAATCCAGGAAAACTGGCACACTCGAGGTGGGTCACAACGGCCAACCGCCTCCTTCGACTGTATATTTCCAGCAAAAATCCATCGCCAAGTTTGAAGACTGACAGAATATATTATGAAAGTATACGCTCCCATGTGGTTTAATATCAAATACTACCCCACATGTAAAAGTGGTGCAAAATACCTCTTTCGCACTATTCAGTTGTCTCGCTACCTGGACAAGGAGTTGAAAGATATTGTTGACACTGTAATTCAACGAAATGGATTCTTCGGCCACTACGAAAATATTCTTCTCGGTATGATATCGGACGATAGGATCCATATCAGAGAACTTGGACTTCAACGTATTCTAAAGGCAAGAAGTTTATCCGCACTTGCATCCCCCAAGAAGGTTAGGGTGTTTAAAATGTCTCCTCTGAATTTTGAAGCAAACGAGTACTTCGAGCTTATCAACTGGCAAGAATGTAAGCTGACAGAACCGCCAATTATATCCCGTATTTCCAATGAAGATTTCCGAGAATTTATTAACAGCCCTGACGTACTTACAGTAAATTTTGGAAAGTATCCTTGTCACACACAGTGTGTTGAACGGTGTGTAAAGCTCATCACACAAGCTTCTGCAACAGTTTGCGGTGCCGACGCAAGGGATGGTTACATAAGAGCGTGAGTTGATTCCAGGAAAAATGTGTCTTGCTTTGACACGAAATCAGAATACGTCCTGAAGAAGTAACAAACTTAAGGAAATACTCTATGTAGTACTCTAAAGTGTAGATTTATTATAGTTGTCTGTGTAACTTGTATCAATATTTCTAATTCCTAATACATATAATATACCGTCTTCAAACCATGTTTTTTCACTAAGTTTTGAATTATCTACCATGAAACCAAACGAGAAGAACCTTATTAAGGACAAACTGAGTATGGTATGTATTGTCTAATGTATAGTTATATTTTTGGACTACAGAAGTACACTACGAAATTCGATACTTGTTAATACCGTGAAAAAAAACCGTAAAATTAGGGAATATTCAAGGTCGTTGGGGAGGCACATAGTGTTGACGCAATTTAAGCAACTTTTTCCACAATACTAAGTAATACATACGGCAGCTTTTCTGCAATATTAGATTAATATCTCTCCAACAAAAAAATGTTTTACAGTTTGTATAATATTATCAAAAATCTGAAATATTGCAAAAATTCAAGGTCGTTGGGGAGGCAGAAGATGTTCACCGATTTCAACCAACTTTCACCACAATACTAGGTAGTGCATTATACAATTTTTTTTTGGTATTATATTTTGAAATTGAAAAACACAATTAAATTCATTTTTTTCGCTCCACCCTAATGTGGAATGGTTTAAATTTACCCATAATTGTAGAAATTATAGGAAAATGAAATAACCTTTGCATCTGTATTAGAACCATATGACGCTTCAGTGTGGGATTTCAAAGAGTAACGGAAAACATAAATTATAGTAAAAACTTACATGATTCTAATTAGGATTAAATGAAAATTAAGTTTATGGCGCTATCGTTCATTAGTGAAATTTCCTGGCCAGAAAGATGCAGAAAAATATTTACAGTAGGTTGTAATAAAAATCTCAGTTTTGAGCAAAATCTTGCTTAGAACCTTATGATTCTCATGCGAGGATTTCTCTGTTTGGCATTATTATTTTTATCAATTTATACAGTCGGGTCGCGACGAAATACTTACAAACTGAAATACGGCTCGCAGCAATTTTAATTAAGTATATCTGCTGCATACGCGAGAAAAGCCGCGTGGCCGACTTAAGGTGGAATTTCCTAGCTGCGTTTGCGATTGACGCATGCGACTAGATGCCTCAAAACTGCTTTATGTGTTTATGAATGCTGCAACGCTCTTTTTTTTATTTGACCTTGATTGGGAGGAGTAACCCTGGACAACCAAAAGTCCCATTAACGGGTGCAGGTTAAAGTGCGCGCAAAGGTCGGCTCAGCTCAGCCTAGGTCGAGGTTCGGTTTATTTATAAGGCGCCACTAGCTTTGAAAGTAGCCAGCTAAAGCTAGAAATGCCGCCTGATGTTGAGGTAACCCGTTAATGCCAAAAAGGGGTTGATCCGGAGCTCAGACTCCAAAAGGGAATAACAGCTAGATTGATAGGAAAAGAAACACTGTGACTTCCTAGAACTCAGATTTCTCTATATTTCAAACCTCATAAAATGTACAGTTAAAATTTACGTCACCTTAAAATATAATTTCCACAGTATTTACTATGGGCACGTTTAACAATAATTATTTTCCCCAAAAATACTAATCACATAAAATAGGGTACCATTCGTGAATTCACGGAGGGCGTACAGTCACTATTATTACACTCTAGTCATAGACAAGGATAAGTTTAAAGTAAAATGTATTTCATATCCACCAAAAGAAATAAGGCTACCGTAACCCCTCTGATTACTATTTATCTGTACTAGTTATGAAACTATGAGTGGATGAATCAACCACAAATGACTAAAATAACCACGAGTGAATAAAACAACTACGAATATCTAACATAATTGCGAGTAAATAACGACAAGCCCTCAGGCTTTATCAACACCCAGTAGGGGTATACTGTGAATATTTGTCTAGTTTAAGTTGTATCAAAAATCCTATACACGTGTAGATTCGTAGCCTTTACTCACTCGAGGACTGTGGTATCAAAAAAAAAGGGACGCATTTAAAACTGTAAATTACCTATGTCAGTTGAGGACATGACATCTAAACTTACATGAGTGCCGTCAAGACACAGTGGATATTACCGAACACTGATACACTATAATAAAACAGACTTATCTGGAGTTTTCGTGTGAGATCCTAGAACGGAGCTGACTACTGGCTGTTTCCCATGCAAAATCCAGCCTCTACACCTGGACCACTAAGCCACACCATACATCGGTAAATGGAAACATAGTTTATACCAATGACCCCAATGTTCAAGCTACGTCTCTCTCACAGGCCTCTGGAGGGGACAACTCGCACCAGGCACCAACGAAAGAGGGACAACTACCCCTAATACAATAGTACTCCTAAGAAAAGAATATTTTCATACGAGTACTTCCTGGCAAGGAATACCTCCAAGAAAAAAAACCCTAAAATAAAACGTAAAACCATGACTTCCATGTCTAACTTACTTACTAGTCAGTTACCTCTTTCTAACGAGGGTTCTCCAGTTACGAAACAATCCGTCCTGTATTCCATTCACAGATATTTATAGCAAATCCACCTGTTGACACCTAACCTATTTCCCAAAATTATCCTTTTGAAAGATCATCCATACCAATATACCATTTACCAAATCCTCTGCATCGAGTTACGGCAAACTAGCCCATTTAAAAACGAAATGGAATCCGGATGGCTTAGAAATAGATTAATATTTTATCTGACTGGAAGAACGAGGCCGGTAAACGAAAAAGTCTTCGTAAAACCGTAGATAACTTCATACTCTAGAAATTGTTTCCGCCCTCTAGCAGTGGGAAAACGAAATTATTTCCTCTAAACTGGACCCTACCGATAGGCAACCAACAATATCCTACAGAAATTAAAATACTTATATACGAAATAATTTGACGTGAAAACTGAACCGTAACAATGCATTGGATATCCAACAACTGCGATCATACGCACCGAGATGCGGCAGACGCATACGATTCTCAATCGCTTGCATCCAGACCAGTCTAGACGTGCGTCCCATCAGTTTTCACTGAATGCATTCAAACATATCAATCATATCATGACTTCGAAATTGAGTTTTAACAGGAAGGAAGATGAAAAACTTATTGAATGTGTTGGAAACTGTCCTGCTTTGTATGACAGAGGTAATAAGGATTATAAAAATCAGGTAGTACGAGAAAATATTTGGAAATGTATAGCCGAAACTGCACAAAGAACACGTAAGTACAAATATTTGTATTGAGAAACATCTGACATAGATTAATTATATTATTCCCCGGTTTATACATTGTATACATTGCACGGAACCTTCTGGAGTATGTGACGTCCTTCGCTACTCTACACAAGAGCGGAAGTGTCACTTTGACGCCCAACACTACGGCGGTGCTCACGGTACGGAGATCTCGGGCGCCAGTTTATGTTTAGAGTGCAGAAACACCACTTTACTCTATCGGCGGGACGATAGAGGCCGGGCAACTACAGTGAAGATACGGCTAAGCCAGGGGTCGGGAAAAAGGTAACTTACACACTACAGTTAATGAACAGACTCTCATTCAACATATTTACATTTATTCTACACACTAATTATTATTTACACTTTATATACACCTTAGTAACTACAACTTATACTACAAGCGGTCTTATAATACAAGCGGTCTTATAATACAAGCGGTCTTATACTACCAGCGGTCTTATACTACAAACTTATACTACAACGGTCTTAACTACGGGCGAGCGGGGCAGTAAGCGGGCGGTCAAGCGGTGCGATACGGTAATCCGGTGAAAGAAGCGGTGAAACGGTAAACGGCCTAATAGTGGCAAATTGATGATGACGACGGTAAGATCAAACTCCAAGCTACCCTGCAGAATTTTTACGTGCTCAGGTAGCCCGGGGGACCCGCGGGTACGGACGATACCTCCAAGTCACCCTGCAGAATTTTTACGTGCTCAGGTGGCCTGGCAGGCACGCGGTTACGAAAATACCTCTAAGTCACCCTGCAGAATTTTTACGTGCTCAGGTGGCCTAGAGGACACGTGGTGACAAATGACAGTACCTCCAAATCACCCTGCAGAATTTGTACGTGCTCAGGTGACCTGAGGGGCACGCGGTATAACGCGGTTCTGGTTTGAGGGGGGGGAAGAAGAGTGACAAGCCTAACAGTGGCAAATTGATGATGACGACGGTAAGGTCAAACTCCAAGCTACCCTGCAGAATTTTTACGTGCTCAGGTAGCCCGGCGGACCCGCGGTTACGGACGATACCTCCAAGTCACCCTGCAGAATTTTTACGTGCTCAGGTGGCCTAGAGGACATGCGGTGACAACTGACAGTACCTCCAAGTCACCCTGCAGAATTTTTACATGCTCAGATGGCCTGGAGGGCACGCGGTATAACGCGGTTCAAGTTGAAGGGGGGGAAAGGAGTGGCAGGCCGAACAGTTGCAAATTGAAGATGACGACGGTAAGGTCAAACTCCAAACTACCCTGCAGAATTTTTACGTGCTCCACTATGTTACAATAAACATTTTTACATTTCAATTCATTTAATTTCTTCAAGAGTCAACGTTGACTCTAATCAAATAAATAAAGTTTTTAAAAAGTCATTTATGTAAATAAAAATATAAGAATTGGCGTAGTCGGTAGGATCCGTAAACATCGTAGAACAAGAAGCCTAACTGGTAGTGCAACGCATTAGAACAAGGAAAATATCTACAGAAGATACCTAACTAGTGAAAGTGAGCCTACGAGAACAAGGAGCCCTTCCTCACTACGTTGGCGGATCCCAATCCCTTGACG
Organism: Rhamnusium bicolor; assembly: GCA_029963845.1. Classification (NCBI taxonomy): domain Eukaryota; kingdom Metazoa; phylum Arthropoda; class Insecta; order Coleoptera; family Cerambycidae; genus Rhamnusium; species Rhamnusium bicolor. The sequence goes on from JANEYF010005866.1 coordinate 216,905, forward strand.
GAAGAACCTCATGAACACAGTTACGTAAGACATTTAAGAATCATCTCGTTATCATTTTTTTATGCTTTTTTTTCAAGTAACAAACAATTTTATTTCATTTTTATTTTATTTTATTGTTTTGATTTGGCTCTTTTCTAACTGTATCCACTCGCTACATATACGTGTGTAGAGGTGAGCGTGAAGTACAGTTCCACTTGCAGACCAAACATTTTTACATATTAGTTGGCTGATATTTCTAACTGTATCCACTCGCTACATATACGTGTGTAGAGGTGAGCAAGAAGTACAGTTCGACTTAAAGACCACACTAATTTTTTATATATAATTGCATAATTTATTTCTATTATCCAACTTCCATATTATATTGCAAACCAAATATCTACCACAATCTATATTAATACTACGAAACATATTTTTATAGCAAACTAAATATTATTTTAATCTTTTTATTTTTATTTTTACTTAATTTTATTTCGATAACATCTAAATATCTAGCAACATGTCTCTCATAACCGAAAGTACTAGTATCGAACCCTACAAATTAAGTGAAATTTTCTCGATTGTACCAGAATTTGATGGCAATCTTATATATTTGCAAACTTTTATAAACGCCTGCATTCATGCCCAGGGCATGGCCGTAGATGATCAACGCATTTTATTAACCTTGCACATAAAAAATAAACTTCGCGGTAAAGTCGCAGAAATAGTCAATTCACGTAACCCAAATACATGGGGCGAAATAAAAGCAATACTCGATGCTCATTTTGGCGATCCACACGATTTGACCGCCTTAATACAAGACTTACAGCGTATTCACCAACTACCTAACGAAACCGCTTTAACTTTTATTTCAAGATTACAAACTCACAACGCAAAAATGCATGCTGCTGTGCAAAAAACAATGCCTCACGCTTGAAGAAAAAACCGCACAATCTAATTTAATCGAAAATATGACATTAACTACACTATTAACCGGATTAGAACCAAAAATAGGACAAATTGTAAGAGCCGGAGACCCACGAAATATGTTAGATGCGATAAATCGTGTTAAAAGGTAACTTCAGTTATCTTATTTTGAATCTCAAAAATTTAAAAAATAAAACTGTAAATAAACTTATGCAAAATTTACCAAAGCCATCTAATTTTAATAATTAAAAGTTCTGTTCTTATTGTAAGTGAAATGGTCACTCCTTTAACGAGTGCCGTACACGGCAACAATTTACTTCACAAAATCAAAATTTCAGATCTACGTATGCGAGTCAACCAAGATCTAATTTTCAAAATTTTCTAATTCTCAAAGAAATTTTTTGCCACAACAAAATTTCCAACAACCAGGCCCATCGCAACCAAATAGACCTCCTGTAATGAGGCCTAATTCAAATTTTCAAAACAGACCTTTCAATCAACAAAATAGTAATTTTAATCATCCTAACCCACAAAGGACACATCATATAAACCTTAACGATTATTATAATAAACAAGAATTTGAAAATACCGATTTTTACAATCAGTATGATAATTATAACAACCAACAATTCGAAGACTATCCCCAAAATTACCAATCAAATTTAGATTTTCCTGTTAACCAGCAAGAGAATTATACTGCTAATTCTCAAGAATTGTATGAGAATTATACTGCTAATTCCCAAATTTTACAGGACAGTTGTACAGCTAACTCTCAAAATTTATGCGAGGATTATACCAAATACAAAATATGAATCTATGAGACCCGGACGAAGAACAATGCTTCACACCGTAAAATTATATTAAAGACTCTAACAACAACCAAAATTTTGATAGATACCGGTGCTGGAATATCCATTTTTAAACCAAATACTTCCAAATCTAAAAGATACCCAGAAAATGTTTTAATTCAAGGCATAACTGATCAAAAATTAATTATTAAAGAATCAATTTTAATTCCGTTTATACCCAGCGATCCCCATAAAGTTTACATTTATAATTTGGACATAGAATTTGATGGACTTCTAGGTTCCGACTTTATGGAACATTACAAATGTGTCGTTGATTTTAAAAATAAACTATTACTAACCAGTTTCAAAACTTATAAGCTTTTTAAAGTAGCAGAAAACTCAGAACCCGTAATTCCCAAGTTATGTCAAAATACATTTCAAAATTCTATTCGAAACGTAATTTCAATTGAACCTCGCACTGAAAAAGTATGCAAATTAAAATGTAATTTAATTAACACTGACGCTATACTGCAAGCGCAGGAAATTGAAAAGGTACGATTACCTAATGCTCTGGTAAAAATAGACAAAAAAGACGAATTTGTAACAACAGTAATTAACGCAAACGATATTACTAAAACTATCATTTTTTGCAATTTAAACCTCGAACCAGTTCAAAATTTTAAACCAATTTTTAATTTAAATACTCGAAATTCTGACCCGTACATACAGACAGACAGAAATTTCCAAATAAAAAATGAATTACGCTTGAACCATCTAAACGAAGAAGAGGCCGAAATAATAACGCAGCTTTGCTTAGACTTCCAAGACATATTCTACTTAGAAGGAGATAACTTGACTTTTACAAACGAAATTAAATACGCGATTGACACTAATAATTCTAAACCTATTTTTACAAAATCTTATCGGTATCCCCAAATTCACAAAGAAGAAGTAAAAAATCAAGTATCAAAAATGTTAAATCAAGGTATCATTCAACAATCAATTTCACCCTGGTCCTCCCCTGTTTGGGTAGTTCCAAAAAAACTTGATGCTTCTGGTAAACAAAAATGACGCGTTGTAGTTGACTATCGAAAACGCAACGAAGTAACAATCGGAGATAAATATCCTTTGCCTAACATATCGGTCTAAAGACCAGCTTAGAAAATGTCAATATTTTACCACCTTAGATTTGGCATCGGGTTTCCATCAGATCGAAATTAACCCCGAGGACGTTCAAAAAACTGCTTTTACAGTTGAGAACGGTCACTATGAATTCGCACGCATGCCCTTCGGTTTAAGGAACGCTCCATCGACATTTCAAAGAGTGATGGACAATATTTTACTAGGAATTCAAAATGAAAGATGTCTTGTCTATATGGACGACATTATCGTTTATTCACCTACCATTCACGAACATATTTCTCGCTTAACCGAGGTATCCAAACGACTTCAAAAAGCTAATTTAAAAATACATCCCGATAAATGTGAATTTCTACGAAAAGAAGTCGCATATTTAGGACATTTAATAACAAAAGACGGTGTAAAACCTAACCCGATTAAAGTTGATGCTATTTTAAACTTTCCACAACCTACAGATCAAAAAAGCATTAAATCGTTTTTAGGACTTGCAGGTTATTATCGAAGATTTATTCCAAATTTCTCTAAAATCACTAAACCAATGACGAAACTTTTACAGAAAGACGTCCCCTTCAACTTTGATAATGATTGCCAAAATTTATTTGCCGAACTTAAACAAACATTAACCACATCACCCATTTTAATTTATCCAAATTTCGATGAACATTTCGTGTTAACTACGGACGCAAGCGCGTTCGCGATCGACTCAGTACTCTCGCAGAGACCTATTGGTAAAGATTTACCCATTGCTTATGCTTCTCGAATTTTATGCAATGCCGAAACCAGGTATTTAACCATTGAAAGGGAGCTTCTCGCAATAGTCTGGTCAGTTAAGCACTTTAGGCCATACCTATTCGGTAGAAAGTTCAAACTAATCACAGACCATCGACCACTCACCTGATTATTTTCCATAAAAGACCCAGGAAGTAGATTAGCACGCTGGCGTTTGAAACTAGAAGAGTACGATTACGAAATCATTTATAAACCTGGTAAATTAACAAAAATGCGGACGCTTTATCTAGGATAAAAATAAATCATTTTTCGGGTTGTTCCAAATTTAATTCGAAAATCTTAGCCGCAAATGATGATGACACAGACGACGAAGAGCATACTAATGACATTACAGACGAACAAATCGCTCATGAATTCGACACTATTGTTAATTTATATAAAACAAAATCACTTATCGATTATTCCAAAATTCAATTTTCTAACAAACAATTGTTAGACAGGGAACATAAGAACATTATTACATTTTTTCAACAAAATAAATTGGAAGATCTTCATTATAAAATAATCGAAGATATTTTCGAAGAACGCCCTGATTTTCATAACATCCAAATTAATACTGTTTCAAGTAAAACTGTCCGGAAACGGAAATATTTTATCATTCCTTTACCTTTCGATCCGGAATCTGTTAATAATATTTTATTCTTTACGTTATTTAAATATCAAAATGAATTCGACCTTACGCAAACGTATCTCGTTGAAAATAATCTAGACTTGCCAACATTGGAAATGCTCTAATTCATTTTTGCTGAAAAGGATTTAAAATTAGTAATCTGTCAAAATACGGTACAAGTCCCAGACGAAGATCAAATTCCAATTATATTAGACCAAAACCATTCTGGAAATAATAATTTACACCGCGGAATAAACGAGACCACTCGAAGAATTACGCAAAAATATAATTGGCGAGGCTTATCTAAAGACGTCGAAAATTTTATAAAGAATTGCGAAACTTGTCAAAAGACCAAAGTTTGTCGCAAAAATTTAAGTAATCCATTAGTAATCACTGAAACTCCACGAACACCATTCGAGAGAATTAACATCGACATATTTGAATCACCCACACGAAATCACGCCATTACTATTCGCGACGAATTAACCAAATTTACGCAAGCTTATGCACTTCTGGATAAAACCGCTAAATCCGTTGTCAATACCTTGTTACTATATTTCCAACACTATGGTACACCCCTAAGGATACATTGCAATTATGGTCGTGAATTTGACAATAGCTTATTAAAAGATCTTTGTACGTTATACGACATAAAATTAACTTTTTCAAGTGTAGGACATCCGCAATCTAACGGCTCATTAGAACGGTTTCATGCAACATTAGCGGAAATGATTAGAGTCCACAAAACTGAGAACCCTAACGAATATCCGTTTACCATTTTGCCATATGCAGTAATTTGTTACAACAATTCGACAAACAAATCGCATGGTTTTACTCCATACGAATTAGTTTTTGGTCACACATCAAACCGACCTCCTGAAACCTTATACAACCAAAAGGAGCTAATAACCAAATATGTCCGAGATCTAAATAATAAAATATCACATTATTACAAAATAGCGCGTAGCCGCATTCAGAACAACAAGGAAAAGGCTAAAATACGTTTTGATAAACACGTCCCTGAAAATCGCTATGAATATAATATCGGCGATAAAGTGTATGCAAAAGAATCGCAAATTAAGGACAAATTACAAAATAAATTTAACGGTCCTTTTGAAATAATCGAGATTTTTCAAAATTCAGCAACCTTGCATAATCCCAATACTAACCAAACATCTAAAGTAAATTTCGACAGAATGAAACCATATTCTGAAAGTTAATCTTGGTTTCAGGTTAATCCTGCTGTTCGGATCAGCTACTCTAGCAGTCACCCAGTACAATATTACACCCATGAATAATACTATAGGAATTTACTACCATGAAAGATCAGACATAGTAGTGACGAACGATAAATGGACATTATTGGTACACAAAAACATATCATCTTTAAAACGAGCTTTTGACAAAAATGACAAGATTCTAGACACCATCCTAAACACCCTTGACCCTGCTTATCATAATATGCATACCTTTTTAAGCGAAGTTAAAACCCATCTTAGTCTCTTAACACAAATTTCTAAAAACATACAATCAAAATTTAACGAAGTCTATCTTGACACAAAGCGGTACAAACGCGGAATTCTAAACGTATAGGTACAATTTTTAAATCAATTTCCGGAAATCTAGACGCCGAAGATGGTGAATATTATTCTAACTGCATAAATAAATTAAATAGAGACGAACATGAACTAGAGAACTTGTTGAAAAACCAAATTTCAGTAACAACGTCAGTCATTAGAAATTTTAATTTGACAATTCAAAAATTACAAATCGACGAACAAACATTTAACGATGATATTAAGGAGATTGAGGACGCTATCCTAAGTACACAACATGATATACAAATAGTCAATTCAAAACTAAAATTTCTTGAAATTTGTGAATAATTAATGGCTAGTTATGTGTACATTGAAAACGATCTCAATGATATTCTAAATTCAATAACATTTGCACGCTTAAAAATTATTCACACTTCTATCATTACGCCAGAACACTTAATTAGTTCATTACAAGAAATTTCACAAAATTTGCAGAAAAATAATTTGCCACTACCTATAAAACTATCAAAAGTTGCTCAATACTTGGATATTATCGAGCTCCGAGGATTTCAAACTGACTCAAGCTTAATTTTTGTTTTAAACACACCATTGGTAGATCCCCAAACCTATATAGCCTATCAATTATATCCCATTCCGATCCTGGATAATAGAACTGGGTTGCACCACATCTTATCAGGTTCTCAAAAATATATCGCGAGAGATGATGATTCTTTGATGTTCATATCCATCCCGGATTTAAAAGAATGTCGACAACTCAACATTGGAACCAAATTATGCTCAAACTTGTTCGCCTACCCGATAGACAACACTGCCATCTGCGAAGCTAGGCTTTTCAAAAATCTACGGGTCCTACCCGAAAACTGCCAAACTTCGTTTATTATAAGTCAAGGCTACAATGTTTAAAAACTTCAGGAAAACACCTGATTAATCATCAATGCAGAACCTCTGCATGTTACCATCAACTGTCCAAAGAGAAATTCAAAAACTGACATCATTACCAAAAATTCCATTTTAAAATTACAACCCAATTGTTATGCTTTCGTTGGTATAACCAAAATCCGAGCCAGCTCAAACGAAATACTAGATGTTAAAGAGAGCATTCATCCTATTCAAATTCCATATGAATGCTGTAACGAACTTCCAGACAAAACTAAATTACCAAAATTAAAACCGTTAAAACTAAACAATCTAAACACTGAAGACCTCGAGATTGCCAAACATAAATTGGATCAATACTCGAAAGACTTGGACGATTTAATCAATGAACCATTTATTACCAAACACATCTCCTGGTTCACATATTTCATAATAACACTAATTTTTGGACTACTAATTCTCTACATATTTTGTAAATTCAAAACAAGAAGAAGACGCAGATTAGCCATCGACGTAACTACATCACCTCCACCTCCACCAGGATCTAGTAGAACCCTTAGAAGTTTCACCGTCATAATCCCCACAAGGAAACGACCTCCGATTCGTGACGAAGAGGAAAATGAAGCAATAGAACTCACTTAAAAATAAAAAACTCTGTGCATTCTGTGTTTTACCGTGGACCTCAATAACTCATTGTGAACCCTATTGACTCCAGTGAATGTTATCACATTTAAAAAAAAAAATTGTATTCGCTTTTATTTTTCTAACGTTTTGTATTGTATATTAACGTTTTGCATTTTTACCTTTTATATTTAATTTTACTATGTTTTACACTTTTACCTTTTACATTTTATATTTTACGTTTAACATTTTACACTTTGCATTTTGCATTTTATATTTTACATTATTAGATAGTGCATTTTTACATGTTATAATTACTGCACTTTTATGCTCACAATCTACCTTTATATTTTATATTTCAATTCTTACAATTTGATTTATATTTTAAATTTTGCATTATCCAAAAGTTGTTGTATAAACACCAACTTTTTTTAATAAGGGGGAAGTTGTTATATAATATCTACGCCACTGTATATTAACTTATACACGACTTTGGCTTTACTTCATAATATATCAGAATATCATATTACAGCTACGTTGCAGATAACAAATTCTCTCCTAGAATTACAAATTGTCAATTCAGCACTTGCTTTGTTCCAATCTTATTTTATGTGGTGGTTATTTTATTCGTTTGTTTAAGTAGTAAGTTGTTGTAGATTTTATTTAAGTTTTGTGTGTCTGTTTTGTCATTTACTGTGTTTAGATTTTTTTTTATTTCTATCATTTCGATAATTTATCTTTTCTTGTTGTGGGTTTCCGTTGCAATTATTTTTGTATTGTTGAAGTCGAATTTGTGTTTTGTTCTCTGTGTATATTTTGTTATATATATATATATATATATATATATATATATATATATATATATATATATATATATATATATATATACATATATATACAGTATTATGGGTTGTCGTCGAGAGTAGACGTATTTTGCGGAGCTCCGGTACATTAACAGTTTAAAGTTAAATAGTTGAATTAAAGTTAAATAGTGAGTTAAAGTTAAATAGTTGAGTTATTTTTTGTAAACAACAAAAACAATAATGCCACTTACAAGAGATCAGGTACAAGAAATTAAGTCCATCCTAAAAACATCCGTGATTGAACTTATTAAAGATAAAGAATTTAAGTCGCTTTTCTTAGAAAGTTTAAGTGACATGATAGAAAAAAAATTACAAGAACAAAAATCTGAATATGAGGAAAAAATTAAAAACTTGGAAGAAAAACACACTGGAACAATATTCTAGGAGAAAAAATGTAAGATTTTATGGTGTTATGGAAAACTCAACAATATCAACTGAAGAACAAGTATGCAACGTTATGAAAAAAATGAACATTGGAAGAAAAAAAATAACCGAATGCTACAGGATTGGAAAAATAAATAATACGGATAATAAGCCACGTCCAATATTTGTAAAATTTAATAACTATGAAGACAAACATGAGATAATTTCAAATAGAAAAAAACTGAAGGGTACAAAAATTAATATTAAAGAAGATCTGACAAAAACAAGAATGGAAATCGTAACCAGAGCATCTATAAAATATGGCTTTAAAAATGTGTGGTCCACAAATGGAAAAATTTTTGGTATTGTCAATGGAGACAAAATGGAAATTAAAACACTCGGGGATGTGTTACATTAAATCAAAATCACAACTTATAAGGTATTATGTTTGTAAAAGAGTAGTATAAAGCAAATAGATATAATAACTTGTTAGGACTTTAATAAAATTTATGAATCTTTCTGAAAAACATGTTTAAGAGGACACATGGTTACGATTTCTCATTATCTGCAATATTCTCAAGTGCACCTCATGCTGCTCCCATTTCCTCGAAAATATTATAAACACTTTTAAATGTCATACATAATTGGGACAACTACCTAAAAGGGCCAGGCTATTATGCAGTTTCTTAACAATAACCAGGGTGTCTCCTCTTAGATGGTAAATAAATCTAATATTCTGCCGACTCTGCGATGAATAAATACATATATTTTTTTTATATAGGAAAAAAAAAAGAAGAAACTGTATTTCTTATAATAGTTAAATAGGTACAAAAATATATTTTTAGTGTAAAAAAAAAAAGAAAACATGGATGATTTAAATGAGTATATAAATGAATTAAAAGATTATAATCATATAAATGAATTTATAATAAATGATCAATCTGAATTAAGTAACTTAACAATAAATAATATAAAAACAGGAATAAACATTATTCACATGAATATACGCAGCTTACAAAAAAAATTTTGAGGAGATTGTGATATTCTTAGAGTATTTGACTTTCACTTGTAATATCATAATATTGACGGAGACTTGGAATATAGAAAACATTAAGCTGTATAATATAAAAAAATACAATTTATATTATAATGAAAGTAAGTTGAATCGTAGTGATGGAGTGGTTGCATATGTAAGTCATGAATTAAACGCAATAATCGAACATAAAAAACTGACAGAAGTAGCCATTTCAAAACTACAATTCTGTGTAAAGGATATAAACTACAATATATTCGCAATCTATAGAACTCCAGCATCTAACGTCTTAAACTTTATAAATGATTTGGATAACTATTTATCTACTAATAGTAAATCTGACATTAATATTCTGATAGGTGATATTAATATTAATATAAAAAACTCTGATATAGCTACTAACTCTTATCTTAATGTATTAAGCTCCCATGGTTATATATCTTATATAAATTCAAATACTAGAGTTACGACTGACTCGGAGAGTTGTTTAGATCACATTTTTGTTAAAAAAGGATCCAATCACATAGGTATACACAACTTTACATCAATCATTTATGAAACTGCTATTACCGATCACTATAGTGTAGTAATTAACATCAATAAGCAAAATGTTAAAATTAATCAACAAAAATCTGAAGAATTTACACAAAATAGATTATATAAAAATAGATTATATAAAATTAAATGACATGTTACAAACTGAAACATGGCACAATGTATATGAAGAAAAAAATGTTAACGTAGCTTATAATAATTTCAACAAACAGTTAACATATTATATAAATAAATGTACACAATATAATAATATCAAATTACACAAAAAAATCAAACCTTGGATCACCAATGCACTAATAACTTCAATTCAAAATAGGGACAAAATGAAAAAAAATGTTTAAACGACAAAAATAACAAACAGCTATGGGACCAGTATAAAAATTATAGGAATAATTTAACTAAATTATTAAAGAAATCGAAGCAAGATTATTATTCAAAAAAAACTAACTGATGCGAACAAAAATACAAAAAAAATTTGGCAAATAATAAAAGACTCGATGCCAGAAAATAATAACAACAACTACCAGATATATGATCAAAATAATGAAATTGAAACAAATGCGAAGAAAGTTTCTGAAATTTTTATAAAATATTTTTCTAGTGTAGGTGAAAATCTAGCCAATAATATAAAATCAAATCCTCTGTCAGAAACATTAAATATCTCAAATAAAAAGAAAACAATTGAAAACTCTATATTTTTAAGACCAGTTACCACAAATGAAGTATTAAAAACCATTGATAACTTGAAAAAAAATTCATCTCCCGAAATAGATAAAGTAACTACAAAGACACTTAAACTAATTAAACATAATATCCTTAGTATCCTGGTATACCTGATAAACTTATCATTTCAAAATGGCCAATTCCCAGAATCATTAAAACAAGCTATCATAAGTCCAATATTTAAAAAGTCCATTGGAAGTCTATTGTATGTCTAATGGACCAAGTGCGTATATCCAGTGGACGTCCATTATATCCATTGTGGATATCTTCTGGACATCCATAGGACGTATTTATACTATCTGGAATGTGTCTTTCTGTTCGTACAGGGTGTCCCATAATTAGATAACTTCCTTCAAGGAGGTGCTAGAACTAGAAAAAAAGGTGGGTTTAATATGTACACATTTGCCTTTAATTGGTTCATAAGGGAGCTACAAGTAAGTATAACATAGTTATTTGCCAATAAATTCGAAAACTTGCAAAAATTAAATTTGTACCATTTTTTAATTTCATGATGTTACATTATCCAAATATCATGATTTGTTAGGGTAGGTACAGGGGTGGTGAGGGTGAATTTTCATTATAATTTTTTTAGCTTATTTTGTTTTAAATATTTAAAACAGGAAAAGGCACCAGTGTTAAAAACTCCACAAAAAGGTGCTCATACTAAATTTCGATAGGAATCGTTTTGGAGTTATTTATATTTTGATATTGCAATACAGGTATGCAATAATGGAAGGTAACTACATACCTCTTAAAAATAATTTCAGAATATTTTCAACTATTGTTTTGTAGATCAATTTAATATATCGCAGCATGTAATTTAAGGACAACAAATTTTTTATTTACAATAATTTTCCAACTAATATTATTTTGCTTCAGAAGCTGATCAAGAATAAATAAACATATGTTAGATTACATGCTTCATTGCTCTACAGAACAATAGTTGAAAATATTGTGGAATTATTTTTGTTTAGAGGTATATAGTTACCTTCCATTATTGCATATTATATCCTGCACTGCAATATTAAAATAAAATACAAATAACTCCAAAACGATGGCTCCTATCGAAATTTAGTAAGAGCACCTATTTATACAGTTTTAACAGTGGTGCCTTTTTCCGTTATTTGTTTAAAAAAAATAAGACAAAAAAATTATAGCGAAAATTCACCATCACCCCGCCTGTAATCATTCTAACAAATCATAATATTTAGATAAAAATTTGACAAAATATATAACATTATGAAATCAATAAATGTTCCAAATTTAATTTTTACAGCTTAAGACGTTTCGAATTTATTGGCAAATAACTGTTGTACTTACCTCCTTTAAGGTGTTGTAGCTCCTTTTGAACAGATTTAAGGCATATGTTTATATACAAAACTCAACTTATTTTTTCTAGTTCTATCATCCCCTTGAAGGAAGGTACTTAATTATGGGACACCCTGTTTAGTATTTTCGGTCAGTAGTTGTAGAATCCCCTTGTAACTTAATATATCTTCTTCTATTGATTCTATTTGAACCTCGGCCTCGATGATTGTTTCTTGTCCTCGTTTTATTACCTTAGATTCAGCAGGATTTAGATGAACTGTTTTTATGTGAATTTGGTTTCGTTTTGTATTTACACCTTCGATATGCTAACAGTAAGATCTTCGTCATTTATGGAATGGGCTGTGGACATTGGTGTTATCGGTCTATCGTGTAGGTTTAAATTTTGCTGGTCTTGATCTAGCGTGGGCGCATTTAATTCTCTTTGTCGTTGAGTTAATTCCTCGAATTCATCTAGAAGGGTTTCTAATTCTAGGTCGTCGTTTACGATTAGAGATTGCGAGTCCAGTGGTTGAATTTGGATTCTCGATAACGCATATATATTAGTATTTAATTTTCCCTGTTTATATTCTATTTGATAGTCGAATTCTTCAATTTTAAGTTTCCATCTTGTTAATTTCATATTGGCAGGTTCTTTCAGATTGAATAGCCATTTTAGTGGGCTATGGTCTGTATAGATTGTGAATTTATGGTCATATAAATAAAGTCTGAAAATCTTGGTTACTGACCAAATGACAGACAACAATTTTTTTTTCGTGGTGGAGTATTTTCGTCCTGCTTCGTTAAATGTTCTTGAGGCATATGCTATGGAGTGTTCCTGTCCAATTGATCCCCGCGAGAGCACAACGCCAAGGACTTAATTTGATGCGTCCGTGTCACTATGAAGGGCTTCGTAAAATCGGGGTATTGCAATATTGGTGCTTCAGTTAAAAGTTTCTTGCAAATTTCAAAAGCTTGAATAAATTCTGGTGTTCGTATTACTTTAGCGGTTTTTTTTAACATTGATGTCATTGGCTTTACGATTTGTGCCCTATTCAGGATAAATCGGGCGTAATAGCCTACCTGTCATAGGAATCCCTTTATTTCCTTCGATGTCTTGGTTACTGGATAATTTTGTACCGCTTTGCTTTTATCAGGATTTGGCATGACTTCTTCTGGTGCTATAATGTGTAATAAGGTACGCTACTTCATTTTTCAGGAAATCGCATTTCTTATTTATTCGATGTGTTCTTGTAGACTAGCAGAGTATATTATTATGTCAATAAGGTAAACTGAGCAAACCTCATTTTGTATTCCTCTTAAAACATTGTCTATCACCCTCGGGAACGTTGAAGGTGCCCTTTTAATCCAAAAGGCATTCAGGTGTATTCGTAATGGCCATGTTTTGTGGAAAACACAGTTTTTTCAATATCAACTGGGTTCATTTGTACCTGGTGGAACCGAGAGGTGAAGTCAAGTGTCGTAAAATATTGGGCTCTACCCAACTTGTCCAAAATGTCCTATATATTTGGCAGGTGGTATTTATCATCTATTGTATTCAGCTTTCTGTAATCTATTCTCTCTATTCTCCATTTTCTTTTTCCTGAATTGTCTATTTTTTTTTGGTACGACCCAGATAGGACTTCACCAAAGTGAAGTGGATGGTCTTATTATATTTTGTTGTAGCATAGAGTTGATTTGTTTCTGAACCTCTTGTTTATGGATTGCGGGTATCTGTAGGACTTAGTAAATATAGATGTCTCTATTGTAGTGCTTAATCTGGTTGTTAAATATAAGTGGCAGGTGTTCGCTATAAGAAATATCTCTATAATCAAAACATAAATTTCTGATAGCGGTATACTCTTCTTTGTTTAAATGGCCTCATCATAAGTTTTTTAAATTTTGCTTTTAGATTTAATCTATCTTTTCATGATCGGAATCTGTTTCCATGTCATCGATTTCCGTTTGATGTAATTGTTCAGATAGTGTAACTTCTAAAATGTTAAATGAGTTAGTAATTCGTAAAACTTGTGTTTCTTCCGTATTGTTGATAACCGTTGTAAAAGCTTAATTATTTTTTATTGCAACAATTGATGCCAGGTATTTCTAAATTGTTTTGAAGTTTTTTTCTAAAAGTCCTTGTTGCAAAGTGGTATACACTGGAATCGATATAATTGATTCTGATCTTGGGTTTTGATTCATTAAATTTCCACATTTATATAAAGGAATTTTTTATACGGGGTGATAAAAGTCCTTGTTTAAAGTCGACGTTGGTCTCCAAATTTACTAAAAGATCCATTCCTATGAGTCATTCGTAATTTGTATTACAGTTATGCTGCTATTCTGCTGAATGATTCTGTAATTTAAATGTGTATGTAGTCAATGTAAAATAATTTATTTGAATGTAAATATTTACAGCTATGGTAAATTTTACAGAACTTTATATTCTGCCGTAATTTATGTATGTACAGATTTTGTTCAGTTATTATTTTTCAGTACATTGTATCTAACAATGCGCGCGAATTTAATTTAACGTCATTGTCACATTTATAATTTTTGGTTTATTAAATTTGATAAATTTCACCCAGATCTGCATAAATGCTGTTATTAATAAACAAATATCAGCTATTGCCCGACTGACAGTAGGTTGGCTTACATAAGTGTATACGCGTTACTTCCCACTGGTATTTGATAGGATCCGTAACCAAAACCTGAAAATTTTAATAAGACATAATTTTGCAGTATTTAGTTGTTTTATTATTTTCAAATGAAGTTTTAGAACTTATTAGCTATAGAACCCTGCCTTTAAATAAAATGGAATTAGTTTAATACTAATTAGGTATCCTATTCTTGGTAAAAGTTTAAATTATGGAATGAAGTGATATATGAAATAACTCTTAAATTTTTTGCTAATTATTATTTTCTTTTACAAAAACTTATCATAGATAAGTATAACATTTTTTAAACAATTATTTTCCCAGCTATTTGCCAAAACGCTGAAACTTGGATTATAAAAAAGATAATATGCACATTATGTTCAATACGACTGACCCAATAATACTATTTTTAATTCTAACTACTCTGTTCAGTAAAATGGAATAGTATTGTTAGCAGTCGTTTCTTGATAATGCGCTTCTAAACCGTGAATTATTTCTGTTGCCATTATTTTACTAATACAAAATATTTACCAAATTCGGCTCAGGAATTTCAAAAGGATTATTTCCATCCTACAATATATTCGCTTTTCAGTCTCATATAATTCAAATATAATTCTCATATAATTAAAAAATAATGTGTAAGAATTATTTCTTTTTTGAATAAACTTACCTATCACCTTCCAATGAATGGTATATATGCTAAAATTTGCATTTGTCGGACGTGATCCATGTTTTATACGATTTTTTGGTTTAATTATTTATTAATAATTTATTATCATTGTTACACATAACCTCATTTCGTGTTTACATTCAGATTATAGTAAAAAATGTATAGACATAAAACTTATAGAAAATGTAAGAAGTTTTACATAAAAATCCAACGTCAACAGAATAGTAACTAATTTGCATTCTATAAATTTTCAAGGTTACAGATAATACAGTGCTTACAATGGTTAGCAGAATAAGTAGCATTAATATACAACAATGCTTATGTATTAAATCCGGTTTTTTAAATATTGTAGAAACTGGAATTTTTGCACCGTAATAATGAGTTGTTGTGTAATATGGTGTCGTTATACAGAATGGATCCTCTTGAATATGATTTTGGGAATGTTTTTGGACAATTTGTTCGTTTATAAACGATTTTGTTGACCCGGTGTCTATTATAAGTCGTGCATTATTTCTGATATTTTTATATATGGCCAACGGTTATTTGTCGACGTATGAACATCCATTAGTTCCGTCTGTCTGTAGTTTTCGAGGCTTCTGTCAGAAAATTTATATTTTCCACTTCATTAGTTTCATAAGGCGGGTATTCCTCGTATTTATAATATTCTTCGTTTTCTGATTATCGGGGATCCTAGTAATTAGGTACCGTGGATAGTTCGAGCTCTTCTGAGTGTTGTACGTGAAGTTGTTCTACCTCCAGTTTTGCTGTGATCTTTGCGGTATGTTTTTTGAGGATTATTGCATATTATTTGTGAGACGAGTTCTTCTAGAATCCACGCCCATAGGTGTGAGTGTGTATGTCATTGGTTTGTTTTTTTTTGGCATAAAATCATATTGTTGACTCCTAGGTTGACTAGGGCCTGGTTGGTTTTGAAAGTATGGATATCTTCTCTAAGGTGGTCTTGGTATCCAAGGCAGTCGTTGATGCATTGGCCTGTGTACTTGATCGTTGAAATTGCATGAATGGTTGGTGCGATTTATTTTGTGTAGTTCTAGTCTGTGGTGGGTTTATTCTTAATTGATGCATATTTGACCTGTTAAACTGTTGTTCACTATTTTGAGGGGCGTTGCTTATTTTTGACGGTGATAGTACATATGTTCTTCTTCGATGACGATCTAGATGGCTTCCTCGATGTGTGTAGATTTTCAAAAGCGTAAAAGATGACTTAGTTGTAGATTAACTCAAGTTAAGAAAGCTGTTAGTGTGAAATTATTATAGAAATCGATTTTAATTCTTCTGACCTCTTCTGTCACGTCATGACAGTAACAGACACCTAATATATATGAGTCTATCTGCTAATTGAAAATCAGTGTCTTTCGGGTGCTGTCTCAATGTGTTGAGATCAGATAGGAGTGTTTCTTTGGTCCCGGAATAAGTTAATAAGTAGGTATTTTAATTCCGGAAACGTGTCAAAGTCGATAATTTTGTTGGTTCTCCGTCAAATTGTGGTATTACATCCAGGTAATTCCGAACGGAAAGTGGTAGTGCCATTCTGATGGGTTGTGAAGAGGTCTATGACCAGCGTTAGATTTTCTAAGCTCTAAAGACGCTTCCAGATCAAGCGCGCCACGCCGCGTCGCGTATTCGCGAACTTTGCAGCATGCCACGTTCTTCCAGTATTTTCGATGGTCCCGGTAATTTAAGCATATATTAGGAGGAGGAAGAACTATTTAGTTAGAGCATGAGATTTTCCCAGGGTCTTTAATGGGGTGGCATTTAGAAGTAGACTAAAGTAAATGCATACGCAAAAAAAAGTATCAATAATAACAATTAAATAACATTAACAAAAGTTGGTTGAACTTACCCACATATTAGTAAAGATACCAATCAAGGCCAACAGCTAACAGTGAAACAAGGCTGGTTACAAAGTTAATAAAGTAAATTTGAGCGCCACGTGATTTGATCCTGATTAAGTATCGTTAGTTACTAGCAATTATCACTCAAAATCACAAAAAAGGCAATAATCAGATTACAAGAATCAAGTAGGTAATTTTCATAAATAAAAAGAAAATGTGTACGCATAAGTATATACAAATATATTAAAAATACCAAAGAAATAATCAAATAAATATTACCCCAAAATTAATTACTTCAAAATTACAATATTGTACTGCAAATAAAGTACTCACATTAACAAAAAAAAAAGGAAATTATATGTGTGTGTATAATGGAGAAATGGGCACTATAATTACATACAAAAAAAAAAACTGAAACAAATAGAACACTAATAGGTATTAAGAATGTCTTGGAAATTCATACATTCAAAAGTTACCAAGTATATAGCTATATTCTGGTTCACAAAAATTTACCTTACTAATGTAAATTTTTAATTAATTATTATCAATTAATTTTACATTTTAGTATTTACCAAAGGATAATTTAGTATTTAATATCTGATCAAATAATATTATTGGATCCAATTTAGGAAGTATATATATAGTTGGTTGGACAAAATAATTTGCAAATACCTAGACATACATATACGTATCTGTATACATAACTGTGCGTTTGTGTAAGTAAATTAATAAATCAATCGATAATAATATCGAGGTTAAAAAAAAAGTACATCTAATTGACTGAGCAAAACTAATAAATATATATTATGCACAACTCCGTATATATAGATAACCCATATACTTACATATGTGTATGTCGGTATAAGTAAGTTAATGTGGCAACTTCGGTAAAAAAAAAGAATTAAATAAATTTTTAACAAATGAACACTACAAAAAAAAGATATTTAAAACGTAGTCTTTAATATAAATGGTTTTAGATTTAACTATTAAAGGCTAATAGGGTTATAAACTGTTAGGCAAAATTTGATGGCCTTTAAACGTTTTCAGCACGCACAGTTGTGTCTATTATTTCCTCTAGGTGTACGAGAAATGTCCAAGCCAAAGAAAATTCTTATAGTAAGTACATACCAGGGCAACTGAGACTTCTAAAATACCTAGAAACGAACACAGCACAACGAAGTCCTTAAAAAAAAATACACCAGGCAGGAGGTCAATCGGGTATATTCAACCAAGGAATATTCCTAGATATATGTTCCCAGAATGTTCCAAGATGGTTAATAATTTCTAGCGGCATACAACAACAGATGTTTTCGATAAACCCCGCCAAGGAAAAAAAACCCTAAAATCAATACCATGATCTAATAGGTACTCCTAGTTTAAGAGTTAACAAGAATCGTTATTTAGATAAATATAAATTTAGCATACCTCGATGGGGCTTCAGAAGATGCACTTGATGCAATGCAATAACTTTAAAGAAACGTTGTTCTAAATACTCTTGCAGAGATAAGATTTTCATAACATAACAATACCAAATAATTGTTAAACAGTAATATGAAAATCACAAAAAAATCGTTGAAAATGGATATATCCCAAAACTATGGATTACAAAAATTACTCTCCACTTTCGCACGACGAACAACCTTTTACTAAAGTCAAAGAAAAAAATTGCCATTTAAAAAAAAGTAACAGTTTTTACTAATCTAGAAATACCAAATAAATTGACGAACATTAGCCAACTCTTGGGAAGGAAAAAGGGTATTAATTCTTAAAACAGTGAAATCGGACAAATTAAGTGATTTAAACTATAGTGTTATAAAATGTCTTTCTGGAGAACTTTATTGCATTCGATAACATTACTTGATGAATGAGATATTAAATTTATTAACTTAATAAATGTATAAAAATTTAGCGCGCGCCTATGGTACGTCAGTAACAGTGGTAAAACAGTGATATCCCTAAGTATAAGAAACTACCGACGGATGCTTTTCAATACAACATACTTATATTAGAAGATATGTTAAGTTGACAAAACTAATACAATCAGATCACACTTCACTTCTTTTCACCCTCATGGATAATTTCAGTAAAATATATTTTGACAAAATTGAACTGTAACAAGCAGTTTAGACGGAGAGTTGCTCAGCTCTCAGTCCAAATTTCATGTTGTTGCAACGTTCGTGAATGCGCGACGCGCTTGATCTGAAAGCATCTTAATAATGAGTACACGTTGGTGTCGGAGGTGATTTTACGAAACAACTTTTATACATATTAAATATCTACATAGTCACATAACACACTAATATACTTACAACACGGTAAAAGTTCACAATAGTGACATATTTTGGTATTCCCTGGATATTGTTAGCACTCTAAAATAAAAATAAAAGCCAGGTACACTAAAACGACTATAATAGCATAAATCAGATTTGTTCAATTCATGTATCATTTCAAAACATATTCTTTGTCTGATGGAGCAGTTAGTCGCTCTCAAAACTATTGGCGGCAATTGCAAATGTGACCAAAATGTCCAGAATTATGATTAACTAACTTCAACAAAACACACCTTCTCTGTTTACTCGTATTATTCATATTTATCAGAACTATATATCGAGGTGTAATTAAAAAAAAAAGTACTGTTTTATTAAAATATGGTGGGTTATTTCTGTTCCAAAAAGATGAATTTATATTTATAATATATTTGTTTTGCTTTTCAGGGGCTCCAATATTATTATCATTTCCTCATTTTCTTTATGCTGATGAAAGGTACATAAGAGGAGTTAGTGGTGTAGAAGAAGCAGGCGAATCACTTCATAAAACTTACCTATTAGTTGAACCGGTATGTTAGTTTTCTATCAACTAAATTTAGTTTTAGAGATTATAAATATATAGGTACTAAAATTATCTGTAGCTTGTTGTGAAGGTTGGCACTGTAACTGATTTTTTTAGAACACCGGTACACCACTAGAAGGCAAAAAGAGAGTCCAATTCAACTTTGTATTAAGACCAACTACATTTCTTTCTATTACTCAAAATCTTCCACCAGTTATAATACCATACTTTTGGGTAGAAGAGGTAAGATTCACTTAATAAATTATAAATAAATAATTCTCAGTTAATTCTCAGATAATGATTATGCGGATATAACGTCGTGCATGTGATTTTGCCAGTATTGCTTACAGATAAAATAAAAAATTAAAATGTATTTCACATATTCCCAGCAGCATCGCTTTCCCAATTTTTTATTATGCAGCTTAAAGATGTAATGTTATAAAATTAACATAAATTCTAAACTTTGAAAAATAACAAAAGTATAGTCACATATACCGTGTGTCAATTTGAAAAGTTTCTACCCCAAATATTCTGCGAGATATATATGTACAATATCAGTATGACGAATAATAACTATGCAACCTACGGAAAAGGTTCATGACACACTGGTTGCCTATATGTAACAATGGAACTTGAGCCTTATGTCCATGAACATACAACACAGAACTTGATTTTTTCTCCCTTGAAAGAAATATTTAACAATTTTCAGTTACAACTAACCATGCACAATATATGTTACAATATAATATATACAATAGGGTCCACTACAGATATAAATATAAAGTTACTGTAATGCGGTATATTTGTACAGTCTAACATATTTTGTGCATGGTAGAGATGTGTCGTTCAGGAACGTTCCGTTCAGTTTGAACGAATTATTTAAGTGACCGAAAGATCCGAATCATTGATTTCCATATGAATGGATCTACTGTTCCGCACTTGCAAATATCATAGCGAGGACCGGCCGACTATTTATACTTGAACCGGAACTGATATTTGTGTTTTGTGAATCGGGATTTGAATGATTTGTAGTTGTATTCCTGATTCGGTGAAAAAAGATTTTTCGTTTCATTCTTATTGTAGGTGTACGGTACACCTACTACGAAACTACAACTAATAGTCATGTAATGTAATTGTTTCGTTCTAAATGTACTTGTCGCCACCGTCGGCACAGGGACCGACTGTTCACTGTTCAGAGAGTTTAGAATTATAATTTATATTTCTCTGTCAGAATATGGTTAAAATAAAAAATCTGTAGATTCTATATAAATGAAATAAAATACACAATAGACGTAATATTTTATTATTAATAATAGAATAATGAATGCTAAACATTTCTTAGGTTACAAAATAAAATAGCTAAATATAAAAAAAAAACAAATGAATTATTGATATTTCCAAATTATTAATTTTGTTTTTCGTCAGTTTTAAAATTTCTATTAATAAATTTAAAACTGTAAAATATGTTCATATTTTTTTCTTAAAGCACTTATTCCCAATAATCTAGAAAAATTGCCGATACACAGCGCTTCTACTCACATGATGTAATGTGTAAATAAAATATACTTTCAATTTACATTCTTAAAATTACTTTATTAATGGTTCTTGCTTTTGTAAAACAATAACTCCTATACTAAAATACTCTAGATTCTAGATTAATGTAACCGTTTATTCATGAGGAAATATGAATAAAACTTTCCGTAACTACTGCAATAAATAAATGTTAATTTTACATTTATTTATTATTTCGCTAATATACACTCACAAGAAAAGTCTAGGAATATATGTACAAAATTATACAAGACATAAAAAACACATTTGCCTGTTTTTTTTTCTAAATCAATTAAAAAAAAATACATATATTTATAAAAATGTCCCTAGACTTTTCTTGTGAGGACATAAAAGAAATCATTGTTTGTGTAATTTATCATTTTATACGTATTATAGGTTGTATGCAGCGTGTTCTCACATAAATGGCATTCTAAATAGGTATTTTACTATCGAAGAAGAAACAATCGTAATGGAAGAGAATAGTCCTTATTAAAAATGCAAATCACTTAACGGATGGTCAACATAAATTTAAGGATTCCAAACGATTTATATACAGGGTGTCCCATAATTATGTGCCTCTATTCAAGAGTGTAATAGAACTATAAAAAATAAGTTGAGTTTTGTATATAAATATTTGCCTTAAATCAGTTTATAAATAAAAGTGCGGAATTATTTTTGTAGAGGTATGTAGTTACCTATCGATTATTGCAATATTTAAATACAAATAACTTTAATACGATAGCTGATATCGACATTTAGTAAACAGAACGTTTTTTATTCAGTTTTTAACACTAGCATTTCTTTCCGCTATTAATATGTAAAAAAAATAAGACAAAGAGTTATGACGAAAATTCACCTCCACCCCCTTTGTAATTACTCCAACAAATCATGATATGACTTAAGGCAACTGTTTATATACAAAACTAAACTTATTTTTTAATAGTCCTATTACCCCCTTGAAAGAAGGTACTTAATTATGGATACGTTTAATTATGAGATACGTTGTGTTAAAAATAATCGCCTATATATTGCTTTACATAAATCTAATAAAAACCCGTCGCCGCCTGACTGAAATTATCAGAGTTGAATTAAAAAACATGGATTTAGAAAACAAAAGCACCAATAATCATTTAAAAACTGACTAAACTTTTCATAAATTGACTAATTTTTAATTTGCTTACAACATGCACACATTTTAAAATTTATTCTGTAATATCTTTAAAAATTATTCAAAATAGATGCAGAAGAGCATTCGTCTAATTGCAAATACAAAACTAAAGATTGAGATAAAGATTGAGAACAGAAGAGAAATGAATAAAACTTTTCATTACTACAATAACTTTTATTTGTACACGTTGTTACATGATCAAACCATTTCCCCTCTTTTCTTATCGTTCCCCATTTTAAAATAAAATAAAATGCATACAATTGTTATTGTTACACAATTAAACAAAGTACGGCAGGTACGCAAGTCATGTCGTCAAACGTTAAACCAGACTGAGACTGTACTGGTTGTGAAATGTGTCTATCACAGAATAGTGATGCGTATTACGAGTATGAGTTGCAGTGTCGCAGATCTGCCGTTAGGACTCGGGACGGGACCCTTCTTACTTAAACGGAACAATTGACCGAATCAGTTCGAACGGATCTTTAATCTGACTGATTCAAATGATTCGAGTGAGTAAAGTGTTCCATGCAGCCCATCTCTAGTGCATGGTTGATGATAAGTAAAAGTTCTTAAACATTTCTTTCAAGGGGAAAAAAATTATGCTGTGTTCTAACAGTCTAAAATGCTGCCTTTATGTTCATGAGCATGAGGATCAAGTTTCAGTACTACATATAGGCAACCAATTAGCCATGACTCTTAAACGTAGCTTGCAAAATTATTATTAATTATATGACGTCACAACTAATGTGGTCCATTGAGTGATTTTAACTCAGTACCTAGATATTATTGAACTACAAGTTTTTCAAACCGATTCAACTGTAATTTTTGCTTTAAAGATACCTCTAATATATCCTCAAAGGACCCCGCAGCAAATACACGTAAAAATGGTTTCGGTGAAATTCCCTAAAATTTTTGTGGATTGTAGATTTAGTCCTACTAATTAAATTGCCCATTAGCAAAACCCACCTTCCAGGATTACTTTCGGATTTATGGTCATCCAAAGTTTTAGATCTTACATGGCTGCAGCCCTACAATATTTTCTAAAAAATATTTTATAGGTCGAATCAAGAATAATAAAAAATTTTATAATGGGGTATAAACTTTTACTTTTACTAAATATTGCTTTAAAACCTACAGAACCTACAGGGTGTACAAGAAAATATTTTTATTTAAAAAAATCGTCAGTAAATATTACTGATGATGCTATTTACATCTTTTATGTCGATTTAGTCCCTCAATTCTTGAAGAATAACCACCAACTACGGTATCTATGTTGATCAAATAGCTTATGTCTAAAACAATTTAAATCTAGTTGACAATTATTAGTTGTCAGTGCGTAAAATGACGCTAACCTACCTATGTTTGTGGCTGTATTTTAAGTTCATTTGTTGATCCCGAAGTAAGTACCTTATACGAATAATTAAATTAATTTTCTTAAAGTATTTAATTTAAGTTTAAGTCATGGCCCTTCCTGCAAACAGGAGGCACTGTTATACTTATCATAGTGTGAACTTCATACACAGAATGTCAAGAATTGATGGAGATAATAATGCTGCCTAAAAAGAAATTGCTACCACTAGGCGTGAGACATTTGGAACACCACCACTTCTTATTAACGATCAGACAAGAATCTGTTTTAATTATAACGTCTCAATTCTTAATGAAATAACTGCTATAGAAAATGATCCCACCTGTTTAAGACTTAATGTATTAACTCAAACATCGTCATAGTTGTGCTATATGCGACGCTGTTGAAAATCTACAAAGACTAACCATTCAATGTAGAGTTATCGTGTTTTGTCACCAAAAACATATATATTTCGGAAAGTGTCAGAGTTTGTCAGCAACATCTAGATGAAAATGGTATGCTGATTCGGCAGCTAATGGCTGGACTGCGATTTGTTAATAGACTGTATGTTATTAAGGGGCCACAATTGCTAGCGTTTCTACAGGAATTAAGAACCGTAAACAATACAGAAAAGTGGAAATATCACGACATTAATAAATTTACAGATGAAGAATTCAAATATATGTGTCCCACATCCAAAGATCAGTTTCGTGAGCTTTATGATTATTGTGAACCAGTCCCAAGAGAAGGTGGACATGATTACGTTTTCAAGAAAGATCTTCTTGTATTTCTTTGCAAATTAAAACAAGGCCTATCAAATAATTTTTTGACAGTGATATTTGATTATTCTAGTAGACAGTCAACTAGTTATGTAATAGCAAAAGTAAGAAAATCACTGATGCAGAGGTTTGTACCTAAAAATATTGGGCTACAATCCATAACTTGTCAACAATATATTGAGCAATATGTCACTGATTTTGTAAATTAACTGTACAATAACGAACCTGATGAAAAAAAAGGCAATTGCTTACATTGACGGCACCTATTGTTCAATAGGGAAAAGTAATAATTTTCAAGATTTGCGTCATTCATACTGCGTGCATAAAGGTCGTCATTTAATAAAACCTGCCTTAATTGTTGCTCCAGATGGTTATATATTGGCCATACATGGACCATATTTCTCTGATTGTTAGAATAATAATTCGTCAATGCTGAGAAATTCTCGTTTAATCACAAAAACAAGATGGATTATAGAGTCGCGTAATGGTCATTTTAAACCGATGTTCAAGTTTTTTACTGATGTTATTCCCATGCAACATCCAATACATTAAAGTGATTTTTATCATATTTGTGGTGCTATCATAAATAGATTTCGCCAGTCAATAAATATGAAGGGCGCCAATATTGAGTTTGCGAACCAGTTATTAGAGAGGGCTCGACTTCCGAATACAGTACAAGAAATTGTTTCAGGTGAAAATCTTCATCGTAGACGAGGCAGGTAGGTTAATTTGGAAGCCAATTATATTGATGAATTTCCTCGTCTCAATTTAGAATATTTAAGTGATATTACTGTAGCCACCTACCAACTGAAACTAGCTCCCTCCTATATACAAGACACGACACAACGGGAAGGAATTGATTTACAAATAGATCTGACACTGGAGCAATGTTCTATTATTAGACTTAGAATATATTCGCGACACCGAAATGCTACTAAGTACCAGTTATGGATACAGTATAGTAAATAGGTGATCCTATCACTGGATATGACTATACTTGCAAATCTGGTGCAAGAACTATTGGCACATGTAGTCGTGTAGCTAGCATTTTGTGGTTCTTGTGTTACTCAACACATGAGCCGAATTTGAAATATCCGTCAACCATGCTCTTACAATCTATCCAAGATGCAAGTGGTAGGTACAGATAACAACATTGAGTAAAAATCAATATTATTACTGTTAGTCGTTACAAGTTTTTTGTTTGTCATAGTTAAGAATTTTTTTAAATAAAAATATTTTCTTGTACACCCTGTAGGTTCTGTAGGTATTAAAGCAATATTTAGTAAAAGTAAAAGTTTATACCCCATTATAAAATTTTTTATTATTCTTGATTCGACCTATAAAATATTTTTAGCAAATATTGTAGGGCTGCAGCCATGTAAGATCTAAAATTTTGGATGACCATAAATCCGAAAGTAATTCTGGAAGGTGGGTTTTGCTAATGGGCAATTTAATTATTAGGACTAGATCTACAATCCACAAAAATTTTAGGGAATTTCACCGAAACCGTTTTTACGTGTATTTGCTGCGGGGTGCTTTGAGAATCTATTAGAGATATCTTTAAAGCAAAAATTACACTTGAATCGGTTTGAAAAGCTTGTAGTTCAATAATATCTAGGTACTGAGCAACTCTTGATGATTTTATTTGAAGTGGCAAGTTGTTCCTTCGCAAATTTTTTGAAATTTCTTGTAAAGAGCTTATTAAATCCTGAGGGTAATTTTTAAAGCATGAATGATTTTTAATCATGCAAATGTTATTGAATTTAGGATATCGTTTAGGTTGTCTTCAATGTATAAATAGTTTGCCATTAATTATACACATATTTCAAGACACTTTAGTTTTGCTTGAACTATTTGTACGTCGTGTTCGATACGTAAGATCGCATCCTCTATATCTTTAATATTTTTATTGAACATTTCTTCGTCAATTTGTAATTTCTGAATGGTTAAATTGAAATTTGTTATAACCGATGTTGTCACCGATATTTGGTTTTTAAATAAGTCTTCTAATTGATGCACATCATTATTTAGTTTATTAATACAATCAGAGTAATACTGACCGTCTTCAGCGTCTAAATTTCCGGTAATTGATTTAAATGCTGTCCCGATACCGTTTAAAATTCCTCGTTTGTATCGTTTTGTATCAATGTAAACTTCGTCAAATTTAGATTGAATAGATTTAGAAATTTGTTTTAAAAGGCTAAGATGAGTCTTGACTTCGCTCATGAAAGCATTCATGTTATGATACGCAGGGTTAAGGGTGTTAAGAATGGCGTCTTGGATTTTGTCGTTTTCGTCAAAAGCTGTTTTTATTGAGGATATATTCTTGTAAACTAATATTGTCTATTTCTCATTTGTCACAACTATTTCCGATTTCTTGTGGTAGTAAATTCCAATGGTGTTGTTTATTGGTGTAATTTGGTATTGGGAAACCGCTAGAGCTACTGATCCGAACAGCAGGAGTAACCAGAAAAACGTTAATCTTCAAAATAGGGTTTCATTCGATTTACTTTACTAGTTTGGTTAGTGTCTGAGTTAAGTAGAATGGCTAAATTTTGAAAGATTTCTGTTATTTCAAAAGAACCGTTAAATTTATTTTGTAGTTTATCTTTAATTTGTGATTCTTTTACATAAACTTTGTCGCCGATGTTATATTCGTATCGATTTTCGGGAATATTTGTCATATTTGTCATAGCGTAATTTGGCTTTTTCCTTTTGAGCTTGTGTCTGATTTCTAGCAATTTTATAATAATGAAATATTGTTAAGATATCTAACGTATTTGGTGACTAATTCGTTCTAGTTATATTTCTGGTGCTCGACTAGATGTGTGTCCGAAAATAAGTTCATATGGGGTAAAACCATGTGTTTTATTGACTGAATTATTGTAACAGATAACCGCGTATGGTAAGATTGTAAAAGGATGTTCGTTGGGATTTTTAGTTTTGTGAACTCTAATCATCTCTGCGAACGTCGCGTGAAATTGTTCTAATGAACCATTAGATTGTGGATGTCCTACACTTGAAAAAGTTAATTTTATGTCATATAAATTGCAGAGGTCTCTTTATAAACTATTGTCAAATTCTCGACCGTAGTCATAATGTATTCTTAATGGTGTACCATAATGTTGGAAATGTAACAATAGGGTGTTCACAACAGATTTAACAGTTTTATCCGTAATTGCGTAAGCTTGTGTAAATTTAGTTAGTTCGTCGCGAATAGTGAGGGTGTGATTTCATGTTGGAGTTTCAAAATTATCGATATTAATATGTTCGAAAGGTGTTCTTGGTCTTTCCGTGATTACTAATGGGTTACTCAAGTTTTTGCGGCAAACCTTGGACTTTCGGCAATGTTTTGTTCCGTACGAATCCTTTCCGCCTCTTTCAGGAGCCACAGCGTGTTGTCGAGAATCCGCCGACTGTAGAAGATGTCGAAACCTTCTGGAAGGGAATCTACGAAACGACGCGTCCATTCAATAGCGACACTCCATCAATTGAACACTTCGAGGCTCTGTATCACAGACATCTTGAAGAGCCAGAAGAAGTGTGCCCGGCAATCAGTACGGAGGAAGTCCAACAAGCACTTGTTGGTACCAAGAACTTCGCTGCCCCGGGCCCAGACGGCATTAACAACTGGTGGTGGAAGAAATTTCCTTCCACTCACCGCCGTCTGGCGCGAGTTTTCAACTCATGGCTGAACGAGGGGTAGCAGATTCCAGACTGATTCGTCGAGGGACGTACTGTGCTTATCCCCAAAAAGGGGTATCTTTCCGACCCGAGGAATTATAGGCCGATCACTTGCCTTTACTCCTGCTACAAGATATTTACACGTATCTTGTATGCTAGGACGCTGAGGTCTGTTGATCCGGTCTTCCAGCAGATACACGAACAGCGTGGTGCCAAGAAGGGCATGGCAGGTTGCAAAGACAGCCTGCTGATAGACCGCTGTATTACACAGGATTCTGTGCAATACAAACGGAATCTATCGATGGCCTGGATTGATTACCGCAAGGCATTTGATACAACATCGCATAAGCTATTGTTGTACTTGCTCGAATGTCTTGTGGTACCAGCACCACTAGTGAGATGCATAGAACAGCTGCTGCCGCTCTGGAAGACCCGCTTCACCATAACATCAGGTACACAACGGGTCACGACAGAGCAGGTGGCATTTAGGAGAGGAGTTTTCCAGGGTGACTCCCTGAGTCCTCTCCTCTTCTGCATCTCACTGCTGCCGTTGTCTGTTGGGCTCTGCCAAACCCGCGAATATCAATGTGGGCCACCCAGCGACCGGAGTCATAAGGTCACTCATCTATTTTATATGGATGACCTTAAACTTTATGCCTCCGGAGAGCGCGAACTACAAAACGCTCTTAGGGTGGTCGAGGAATATACGCGGGCAATTGGTATGGAGTTCGGGTTGGACAAATGTGCAGTCGTCCACCTAAAGAGAGGACGATGCGAGGAATTCCCTGAAGATGTGCAGCTCGCAGATGGAAGCATCCTAAGACATCTGGATGCCGGAGAGATCTATACATATTTGGGTGTGCAACAAAGGCACATCCAGGATGTATCACAAATAAAAGATTCTCTCCGCGGCAAGTACAGACACCGCATCCGAAATATTTGGTCTTCCGAACTTTCGGGGAAGAACAAGGTGTCTGCAATTAATATACTTGCCATTCCGATTCTGCTCTACTCCTTCGGAATAGTAAAGTGGAGGGTAGATGAGCAGCGTCAATTAGACAGAGATACCCG
The DNA here is from genome assembly GCA_029963845.1 of Rhamnusium bicolor. Lineage (NCBI taxonomy): Eukaryota > Metazoa > Arthropoda > Insecta > Coleoptera > Cerambycidae > Rhamnusium > Rhamnusium bicolor. The sequence goes on from JANEYF010005866.1 coordinate 246,649, forward strand.
CAAGATGATGAATATTCACAGAAGTATTCATCCTAGATCGTCCGTTCCTCGTGTGTACCTCCCACGTCAACGGGGGGCCGAGGACTCTTGAGCCTGGAGTGTACGCATGGCAGAGTAGTACTGAGTATGGCATGTAACATCCTCAGGGGCTCAGATCCCCTCTTGCGGTTCGTAAAACATCACGAAACTGTAGGAGTGGGAGCAGGATTGTTCAAGGCAGCAAAAAGAGCCGCAGATGAACTCGGTCTCGCATTTGACATCAGGTGAGGACGCCGGCGAGGTGCTGATGTAGAGTCAGTCACCGAACCTCAGCCAAATCGTCTGAAAACCCGAATTAGAGCTGCCGAACAGGAAAATCTCTTTCGGCAGCACGTCGATAAACCCCAGCATGGTGTCTTCTATAAGAACATAGAAACGCTGGGTTTATCGACCAGGCTGACATTCGCCTTTCTAAGGTCAGCCGGGCTTAAGTCAGAGTCTGAGGGATTCATTATGGCCTGCCAAGATGGTGTTATCAACACCTTGGTCTACCGTAGCCGCCTGTGGTGAGTAGAGGTTCCTGATCAACTGCAGGACCTGCCATCAGGCGCCGGAATCGCTCATGCACTTACTATCTGCATGCCCCATATACGCGATTTCGGCCTACATCCACCGACATAACACGGCTTACGAGTGCTATACTACTATCTAACGCACTCGTACGGGGTAGATCAGACACCAGTGCTGCCTTACGTCCCCGGAGATATTGAGTCCGTTGTCGAGAACGAGAAATGCTGGATTTACTGGAACTACTCGTTCCCGACTTTCAGGCTAATCCAAGCCAACAAGCCAGACATAGTCCTCCTCGACCATCAACTCAAGTTGATGTATGTCATCGAGTTCTCAGCACCTGCGGAGAAAAACATCACCTTGAAGGAGGAGGAGAAACGAACCAAATATCACGATCTCCGGTACGAGCTCCAAGTGCTGTACCCAGGCTACTCGGTCAAAATGGTCGTCCTAATAATCGTTGTACTCGGAGGGATAAAGCCTACGCTGCTCTCGGAACTGAAGATCATATCGGCCTGCTAAAAATCACCCGAGTGGCTGGCAGGCCAAATGCAGAAAGTGGTCATTCTGGGTTCTCTCAGTCTGCTTAGGGCACATGATTCTGGTATCTACAGTCACTGACCCTGAGGGATGTGGGGAGTAGCTGAAGTTGATGTGCCGGCGCGACTCCCGTGAGGCGTCGGAGGCCACGGGGAGGACTGACCGGCATCGGATATTCCGAAAAAAAAAAAAATAATAATAATAATATGCTTTATTTGCCCAACAGGTAACATCCAATTACAGGACAATTTAAATTACTTTTAAATACTACGAAACATTTTATAATATTTAGTAACAAATCTTTATATTAAATATAAAGGTAAGTACAATAATAGATGTTATTAAAAGAACTGAAAATTAAATTTAAAAAAAGATAGTGTGGTAGTAATAGTTAGGAAAGAGAATAAGAACTAATTATTGAAAAAAGTAAAATAATATAAATAACGAAAAAAATGTATATCTACATAACACGCAAAGGAAGAATCAGTAAAGGGAATAGTAAGCTAAAATTATGTACTAAAAGTTTGCTTAGCATATTTTACCAGCTGATTTTGTGTGCAAAGGTTTATATCACAATGTTGACTTAATTTGTTAAAATAATGGCACATACAATGTATTGGTGATGTTAGCAACATATTGGTATTGGCTCGTTTAGTGTAAAATGTGGGATTTTGTCGAGAATGCATTCTTGAGTGAAATAATTAATTTGTGAAAGAATTTAAGGACAGTCAATTTTATTATACAGTGAGCACGTAAAGGTTGGAATAAATTCCGTAAAATCCTTACAAAGCAAGTGACAAAAATCTCTGGTACATTAGGGTTTCCGCCATTTGGATACAGTGCGGCAAGTCCCGGTATTATGTTTTGTTGGAGCAACTCCAAATATTTTATACCATTTAATGACCCGTCAATAAAAAATAGACCCAAAATTGTAGTCCCAACAATTCCAGCCCACACGTTTACTTTCTGTGGAAACTGGGTATGTACCTCCATCATCCAGTATGGATTTTCATGTGACCAATATCGACAATTTTGCCTATTTACAGCGTTTAAGCAGAAGGTGGCCTCATCAGAGAAAAGTACTCGACTTAAGAAATGTGGATTGGTATTACATCGTTCCATCATGGTTTCGCAAAACTGTACTCTGCGGTCGAAATCATCTTCGTTAAGCTCGTGAACTAAAGTTACTTTAATGGGTGCCATTTATTCTTTTTCAAATATTTTAAAACAGTCGACTGACTAATTGACTGCTCTGCTGCGACTTTGCGACTTGGTTTGTAACGATTGTCCTCCATTGTCAGTAAAACATCTAACTGTTTATTTTCTGAAATTGCAGGACGGCCTCTCGTATAATTATCTCTTACATGACCACACTCTCGGAACTTATTTTCTATTTTGCTAACAGTTGATTGTGTAATCGGTCGATCAGGGTATTTATCGTTAAATAATTCAGTAACCCGAGTTTGTGTTCGGAACATGTCTCTACAACCAATCATCACCAAAATCTCAATTCGCTGTCTCTCACTTAAACGTTCCATTATTAAAACTTTAAATAATGTGACAACTGAATGTGAGTAAATGTGAACTAACGTGACAGCCAGGTCCGCGTTTCTACGTAGATGAAAAAAAGCGTAAACATGAAAAAAAGTGTAAATCGTAAAACAGTTCCTCAACCAGGGTTCGACCATAAGTAAAACACGTGTGTGCTATTAATGTTAAATTGTTTTTTTTCTCGATAATTTCGTCGTGCAACATGCCTTAGAATTTAACGTACTGTATGCAGAAAAATGTGCTCTTTCAAATAAAATTTTTAAAAATGGGGGTTGCCATTAAAAAAAATTGCCGATGACGTCATAACTTTTTAAAAAGTATGTAAAAAATTTTTTTTAAATAAACAAATTAAGAAATGAATTTAAAAATCGACGTCTGAGCGAATTTTTGTCACTTGCTTTGTAACGATTTTACGGAATTTATTCCAACCTTTACGTGCTCACTGTATAATAATTTGTATAGAAAAGTAGCATGGAACAAATTCGCCGGTACTCTAAACTTTCAAAATGAAATGTGCTTAGAAGATATCTAATAATTATCTAATAATTGTTTATTTGTAAATTGAATTTTTGAATAATCTATAAGTGATGTAGTTTTATAGAGAATAACAAAATTATCGTATTCGTTTACGATTTGATCGTTTGTGATTTCGCCGTCATTTTCCTCGTCATCAGTGCTGTCTTCATTAGCTGCTAACATTTTTGAATTAAGTTTGGAAGATTCTGTAAAATGATTGATTTTTATTGATTTTGCCAAGTTTGTATATGACCTTGTAGTCGTATTCCTCGAGTTTTAGTCTCCAGCGCGCTAATCTACCTGGGTCTTTTATAGAAAATAACCAGGTAAGTGGTCGATGGTCAGTTATTAATTTAAACTTTCTGCCGAATAGGTATAGCCTAAAGTGTTTTACTGACCAGACTATGGCCAAAATCTCCCGTTCTATGGTTGAATACTTAGTTTCGGCATTGCATAAAATTCGGGAAGCATAAGCAATGGGTAAATCTTTCCCAATAGGACCCTGCGAGAGTAGGGGACGTCTTTTGTAAAAGTTTTGTTATTGGTTTAGTGATTTCAGAAAAATTTGGAATGAACCTGCAATAATAACCTGCAAATCCTAAAAATGATTTAATTCCCTTTTGGTCTTTAGGTTGCGGACAATTTAAAATAGCGTCAACTTTACTCGAGTTCACATTCATCCGGTTGTATCTTTAGATTGGCATTTTGGAGGCGTTTAAATACTTCTATAAGACGAGAAATATGTTCATAAATGGTAGGGGAGTATATAATGATGTCATCCATATAGACGAGACATCGTTCGTTTTGAATTTCTAACAGAATATGGTCTATTACTCTTTGAAATGTGAAAGGGGAATTCTTTAAACCGAAAAGCATACGTGCAAATTCGTAATGTCCGTTCTCAACTGTGAATGCAGTTTGTTGAACGTCTTCAGGATTAATTTCGATTTGATGGAAGCCCGATGCCAAATCTAAGGTTGTAAATTATTAACATTTTTCAAGTTGGTCCAAGAGGTTACATATGTTTGGAAGACGATATTTGTCACCGACTGTCACTTCGTTAAGTTTCCTGTAGTCAAGTACAACGCGCTGTTTACCGGAAGCGTCAAGTTATTTAGGAACTACCCAGACTGGGGAAGACCAGGGTGAAATTGAATGTTGGATGATACCTTAACATTTTCGAAACTTGGGACTTTACTTCCTTCTTATGAATTTGGGTATATCAATAAGATTTTGTGAAAATGAGTTTAGCGTGATTACTGTCTATAGGATGTTTAATTTCGTTTGTAAATGTCAGATTGTCTCCTCCTAAATAAAATATGTCTTGAAAATCTAAACAAAGCTGGGTTATTATTCGGGTTCATCTTCGTTTAAATGATCTAAACGTAGTTGATTTTTTATTTCGTATGTTCTGTCCATCTGTACTTGTGGGTCTAAATTTTGAGTATTTAAAATAAAGATCGCTTTAAACTTTTGAACTGGTTCAAGCTTTATGTTAGAAAAATCGACAAGTTTGGTAATGGCATTGGCATTAATAATTGATGTTAGAAATTCACCGTTTTCGTTTATTTGTACAAGTGCATTAGGTAAACGGACTTTTTCGTTTTCCTGCGTCAGCAGTATAGCGTCAGTGTTTTTAAGGTTGTACGGTTGTACTTTAACTTACAAATTTTTTCTGTACGAGGTTCGATAGAAATTTTATTTTGGATAGAAGTTTGAAGTTTATTTTGATATAAGTCGGGAATTCCCAGTTCTGGTGAGTTTTCTGTTACTTTAAAAAGTGGAAGCCTTTTTGATATTGGTTACTAACTGTTTATTTTTAAAATCAACAACACATTCGTAATGTTTCATAAAGTCGGAACCTAAGAGTCCGTCAAATTCAATGTCCAAATTATAAATGTATACTTTGTGAGGATCGTTAGATATAAATGGAATTAAAATGAATTCATTAATCATTAATTTTTTATCTATTATACCTTGAATTACAATGTTTTCTGGATATATTTTTGATTTACAAGTATTTGGTTTGAAAATGGATATTCCAGCGCCGGTATCTATCAAAATTTCGAACGTGTTGGTGGAGTCTTTAATATAATATAAATTATTTGAATTTACAGTATGAAGCGTTGTTATTTGTTCGGGTTCCGTAGATTCGTGTTTTGTATTTGGTGGGATATTTGTTTTATTTGTGTTGGAGTATCCGTGGGATACTCCGGCCCTGTCTGAAAATCCTGACAATTAGCAGTATAATCCTCATATAGATTTTGAAAATTAGCCGTATAATTTTCAAATGATTCCTGAGAATTAGCAGTATAATTCTCTGATATATTATTTTGATCCATATAATCAGAATTAGGCTGATAATCATGATAATTTTGATAATTATAGTTCAGATGGTTGGCTGTTGAGGTCGTCAAATTCGAAATAAGAATAAAAGTCACAATTTTGTGGGACGTAATAATTATTGTCAAAGTTTACGTGGTGTGTTCTTTGTTGTGGAAAACGATTGAAATTTGGATTTGTTTGATTGGTTGAAGGCCTTTGTTGATTGGGGTTAGGTCTTATTACAGATGACCTGTTTTGTTGAAAAATACCTGGTTGATTGAAATTTTGTGAAGAGAAATTTCTCTGAAAGTTAGAATTTGAAAAATTTGGTCTAGGAAATTGTGTTTGATTGGGATAAGCATTAGGTCTGAAATTTGAATTTTGTTGAGAAAATTGTGGATTTTGCCCTGTGCGTTCGTTAATTTTATGACCATTTCGTTTACAAATTGAACAGAACTTTTGTTGATTTAGATTTGGGCGTTTTTTGTGGATTTTGAACGAAATTTTTATTGACAGTAGATTTGTTAGTAAATTTTTGTGACTCGAAATAAGAGAGTTGTAGTTCGCGTTTTACTCTATTAATCGCTTCGAGGATAGTTGTGGGGTTTCCTGCTCTTACGATTTGTCCTAATTTGAGTTCTACACCAGTTAATAGGTCATTAAGAGTCATTGTTTCAATTAAGCGTGATTGCGCCATTTTTTCCTCGGTTGTCATATTTTGCTTTTGAACAGAGGCGTACAATTTCGCCTTACGCGTTTGTTGTCTAGAAATAAATGCTAAGGGTGATTCGTTACTTAACTGATGTATTCTCTGCAAGTCTTGTATCAATGCGGTTAGGTCACGTGAGTCGCCAAAGTGGAATTCTAATAAAGATTTTATGTCGCTCCAGAGACTAGGGTTTCTTGAATTTATAATTTCAGTAGCTTTACTGCGAAGTTTGTTTTTAATATGTAAAATCAATAACACTTTTTGGTCGTCCACGACCATTCGCTGGTCGTGGGCGCAAGCATGCAAGAAAGTTTGTAAAAATATAGGGTTACCGTCGAATTCCGGTACAATTGAAAAAACTTCACCAAGCTTGTAAGGTTCAACAACTGTAGTTTGAGAGTTTGGCATTTTGTTGCTTAGTATTTAGAAATTAGAAAAATAATTGATTAGTTTGAGTAATCAAGGAAAAATATTAAAAATAGTTAAAAATAAAATGTTGTATACCATAGGTATAGTAAATTAAGTAAGTTTCTTAATTAAGATTATACGATTAGTAAAGCTTGTTTGTTTTAATGGTGCAATAACAGTATAATGCGGTTTTTATTAATTGTTGAATAAATTGTAAATAGGATTGGATAATAGAAATAATTTGTGCTTATATAAAAAAATTAGTTGGGTCTTTAAGTCAAACTATACTTTACGCACACCTCTACACACGTATATGTAGCGAGTGGATACAGTTAGAAACGTCAGAGCCAAATAAATAAAATAAAATAAAAATCAAAAATGAAATAAAAATAGTTTGTTACTTGAAAAAATTGAAAATGATAATACGAGATGATTCTTATAAATATTTCTTACTCAATGGTTTTCTTCATGGAGAGTTTAGTAGGTTCTTTCGTTAAGGGATTAGAATTCGCCACCACAGTGAGGAAGGGCTCCTTGTTCCAGAAGTTACTTGCACTAGTTAGGCACCTCGCGATGTTTTCCTTGTTCTAATGTGTTTTACAACTGGTTAGGCTTCTTGTTCTGCAGTGTTTACGGATCCTATCGACTGCGCCAATTGTTAGTTTACGGTAATAGTTAGTTTACAGTTTTTAAAAATATTTATTTGATTAACATGGACTCAACGTTGAGTCTATAGAAAAAAACAATAAATTTAATTTATGTTTAATATGACATGACAAAGTGAGTATTATAACTGAGTTAACAAATGATTTAATTTATAAGCTTAGAAAGCTGTACTTTGTCAGCATAAACAATGGTCAACGAGTTTGAAATAAAGCAAATGTAAAATAAGCAGTTTATAGTTAATAAAGGAGAATTTGTTATCTGCAACGTAAGCGTAATATGATATTATGAGATATTGTGAAATGGAGTTGAAGTATAATATAAGTTAATACACAGTGGTGTAGATTATACATATATATATATATATATATATATATATATATATATATATATATATATATATATATATATATATATATATATATATATATATATATATATATATATATATATATATATATATATATATATATATATATATATATATATATATATAGTATAGTAAAAAAAACAATGAATTATCGGGTACGCCTTAACGATATCCTTCGTAATAATAAAAGTATTTTTAAAAGGTAAACACAAATTAAACAAGAAATAATTTTAATAAAACGTTACAACCAGGAATAAATAGAATAAAAAAACTATTTAAAACCTAAATTATAATAAACCATTATAAAAATTGTTCAAACTGTTCACCGTTTTGATTAATACACAGAGTAGCGCGACTTATTGTTGCACGTCTAACATTCTGTAATTGTTGAGGTATTATTTGTGCAATTTCGTGTCAAACTCTTTTTTCCAGATCTTGCCTTGTGGTTGGAGCAGTCATGTAGACTTTGTTTTTCAAATGCGCCCAAATAAAAAAATCGAGTTTCAAATGCGCCCAAATAAAAAAATCGAGTGGGATTAAGTCAAGCGACCTTGCAGGCCATCTGACTGGACCATGGGTCTCAATCCAACGATTTGTAAATAATTGATTTAAGTAATCCCTAACGATAATAGCATTATGTGGTTCAGGCCCGTCTTGTTGGAAGTAAACCTCGTCAATATTGGTATTGGGAATTTGATTAATCTGTGTAACTATTTATATTATATATATATATATATATATATATATATATATATATATATATATATATATATATATATATATATATATATATATATATATATATATACCGGGTGGCCACGAGTCAATGTACGCCCCCAATATTTTGGTTGTTTTTTGAAAACCAAATCTATGTAACAAGAAATAATTTAATAAAACGTTACAACCAGTGAATAAAGAGAATAACAAAACTATTTAAAACCTAAATTATAATAAACCATTATAAAAATTGTTCAAACTATTCACCGTTTTGATTAATACACAGAGTAGCGCGACTTATTGTTGCACGTCTAACATTCTGTAATTATTGAGGTATTATTTGTGCAATTTCGTGTCAAACTCTTTTTCCAAATCTTGCCTTGTGGTTGGAGCAGTCATGTAGACTTTGTTTTTCAAATGCGTCCAAATAAAAAATCGAGTGGGATTAAGTCAAGCGACCTTGCAGGCCATCTGACTGGACCATGGGTCCCAATCCAACGATTTGGAAATAATTGATTTAAGTAATCCCTAACGATAATAGCATTATGTGGTTCAGGCCCATCTTGTTGGAAGTAAACCTCGTCAATATTGGTATTGGGAATTTGATTAATCTGTGGAACTATTATATTTTGGAGAAATTCTAGATATCTTGGTCCAGTTAGAGTTCCGTCAAAAATTATTGGACCTATGGTATGGTCGCCCAGTACGCCTAACCAAACATTGAGACCAAACCGCTCCTAAAACCGCCCCTGTCATAATGTGATTTTCAATTGACCAATATCGAGTGTTGTTTCGATTAAATAACCCAAGGTTTGCAAATCACGATTCATCAGTGAACAAAATATTTTTGATAAAATTCTCATTTCTTAACTGGCGTAACTGTAACCAATTACAAAAGGTTGTTCTTCATTGATAATCATTCTCATACAAAAATTGATGCAATTGATATTCATAAGAACAATAGCCGTGTTTCTTTAAAATTTTCCTGGCTGATTCTTTGGAAACTGGTAATTCATGTTCAATTTGTCTTACCGAAATGGTTGGGTCAACATGCACTAAAGCTAATACTGGGGCGCAAAATTAACTTCCATACTGTATGTGAACTACTACCCTTTCTTTTACAGAATACTTAATAAACATATTTACTCATTTTCAGGGTATCAGTTTGCCACAGAAATATATTGATGAATTGAATCACAAATACTTTGACTTATTAAAGATAGCTGATGGCATTAAATATGGTTTAATGGCAGTAACTTTAGCAACGGTGCTGACGTCCACAGGATTTCTTCTTAGAAAAAAATTTTTCACTGGGAAATAGAGTTACAATCTTTTGCATCTTATAATAAATTGTTAAAAATACTACTCTTTTTTTACTGTATCATGAAATTACTCTATTGTTAATAAATTATTAGGTTAGTGTATAAAATTTTAATTTTAACTCACACCCCACATAGCATAAGATATGCTAAATATCTGCGTAAAACATATTAAACGATTATGGTGTATTCATCTTCAAATATATTTTACATATATTGTGCTCGTTTTTATTTATTAAATATTCTTACAGTGTTTGAATAAAATGTAGGTACTATGTGAAAGACTGATGTACCCTATACATTTTGTATAAAAATTGACTGATGGTACTATGTATATTCATTTAAGGCAACAGAGAGTCCATAATGTATATATATATATATATATATATATATATATATATATATATATATATATATATATATATATATATATATATATATATATATATATATATATATATATATATATATAATTAAATATGATTTGAAGGAAACAACTACTCAGCGGGCAAATACCCCGACCTGCATTGAATTACACCTTCAAATCATGATAGATCGATAGCCAATATCATTTGTCAATTCCTAACCAGACATAGATCGATTTCGAATTTATTTGTTCTCTTCAGTATGCCATAGGTTATGGAACAGACAAATGATAGTGGCCAACCTGCTAGTTATATACTAACTAAGGTGAAGTGAATAGTGGGTGAGAGGTATGAAACTTCTCATATGGTCTGAATGCTACTATCCGACCGACATCCTAGATGTCTCTGTGGCGGATAGCGACTTGCGTCACAGCAAGTACCGAGAGCGACGCCCCCTAGCCCAGGTGGACTAAACTAATGTTATTAAATATGATTTGAAGGAAACAACTACTCAGCGGGCAAATACTCCGACCCTGCATTGAATTACACCTTCAAATCATGATAGATCGATAGCCAATATCATTTGTCAATTCCTAACCAGACATAGATCGATTTCGAACTTATTTGTTCTCTTCAGTATGCCATAGGTTATGGAACAGACAAATGATAGTGGCCAACCTGCTAGTTATATACTAACTAAGGTGAAGTGAATAGTGGTGAGAGGTATGAAACTTCTCATATGGTCTGAATGCTACTATCCGACCGACATCCTAGATGTCTCTGTGGCGGATAGCGACTTGCGTCACAGCAAGTACCGAGAGCGGCGACCCCTAGCCCAGGTGGACTAAACTAATGTTATTAAATATGATTTGAAGGAAACAACTACTCAGCGGGCAAATACCCCGACCTGCATTGAATTACACCTTCAAATCATGATAGATAGTATATATATATATATATATATATATATATATATATATATATATATATATATATATATATACTATTGAGGATAAGTACATCTTGATATAATAAATCGTATAGTGCATAAGAAACCTTAAATATTAGAAAAAAATAACTGACCTTTCTCAACAAAAAAGTGCTAACATGTTGAGAACTGCTGGAATCGAAGGTGAATGTCCTGTCCCAATACACAGCATATTTCACAATAACTGTTCCATGTTGCCATATCCTTCATCACACAAAACTTTGTTGCTGTTGAACATGAATGAAATCTTTTTACATGAAAATGGATAGTTTACTTCCTCCTATACAATCCGATTAGACGTATGGTTTGCTTAACGAATGAACGCACACATACTTAAAGTTGGATTGTCCTCTACCAAATTTAAAATGTTTTCCTCAGCGTTGAAAGGCATATCAGGACCTCATATCATGTCTTCGATGGGGCCGTAACTCACAAATATCGTGTGATCGTTGCACAAAGGTTACAAATCATGCGGCATTTGTATTTGAAAAATGTTCCACGCACACAGCCGATGTAATTTGACATGTACCATATGTAGATATTAACATCCACAAGTTCATTATTACTGTTACTATGAAAAAACACTGTAAAACGAACCGAACGAAGATTAAAAACAGACACTATTAAATAACAATTCTATCACAGAATTTTGTGACTCCATATTTGCATAGTAACTTTATCATTATAGCTCCACAAGCAGTGTAGCCAACATTAGGTGTTCTCTCTAAAATTTCAGTTAATCTAAGTTGTTTTACGGTAACACTGCATAAATAAAAGCATAATTTCATTTAATGTAGCTTCCGTAAAACTACATGGATTAACTGAGATCTAATATCTCCCATCCACGAATTTCTTAATATTAAGAAATTCGTGCTTCCATCTCAAAAATAGTACTGCAAGCAATTGCGCATACTCGATTTGTGAATCACCAATCACCGTTCCTTGTTTATTCTGTCATTTCTCCGTTTTGACATTTGTCATTTTGTTTTGTTTTATTTTCGTGCCTAGCAGATTTTTGTGTTCTATCTTCTATTTTTCAGTTTTTTTGCGGCACAGTAATGGAAATAAAAGGATATCGAATTTGTGTTTTATGTAAAAACTGAAAACAAACTCATCTGGCAGAATTTCATGTGACATTTCACAGGTTAGAAATTGTTTTATTTTTATTTTGTTCAAACATTGTCAGTTAAATCCAACAATCGGCATTAAGTAAATATAAGTATTTAATAGAAGAATTTAATCGTATAGGTTTCCCAGTGACAACGAGAGCCAAAATGTGTGGATGGATACAAATATGTATATGAGGTTTTTCATGTACAGACATCATAAATTCACTATTCATATGATCAGAACATTTATGAACGAAGACTACATGGATCCAAAACCCAAGAGTCTGGGAAACCATTACAATCGAGAGAGGGAGGTTTTCCATCCATAGCTGTGCTCTATCCAATCACGACAATGGTAGTTTTAAGAGCACAAGGTACAGTATTTACTAAATTAAGATAGCAGTATCTGGAGTCTTGTCAGGCTAAAGAAATTGATAATTTTCATCCTATGCAATTGGTCCTTTGAAACAATAATTTTATATCACATATAATCTAAAGCGTGTCGACAACTAAATTGAATAAAGCAGCTTGTCTCAGTTTTTATGTTAGTGGAGGGCATTTTACCAATATTCTTAATACAATAATTCAATCTGTGCTTTTATTTTTAAAGATATCTTAATTGTAACGTAAAATAATTATGCCCATTAAAATTTCTTAAAACTGGATCCCGTCCCATATAAATTTAAGAAGGTTTCTCTTTATTGGGTAATAGTTATAACCACCTTTTCAGGTATTTTGCATGACACGTATAATATCGAGAGTGTAATATATTAAATAAAATTAAATTAATTATCAAAATTTTAATGCCTCGTGCTAAAAGCTAGATAATATTCAAAGAAAAACATTCATTTATAACGTATGAGGTATATTACAATATTTAATTTTCTTTTTAGTCTTCCCTGCCATGTACATTAGAAGGTCTGGTTTCCCAAAAATCAAGGAATAGAAGACAGAAAGTACCCTCAAGAAATATGGCGATTTGCGGAATTCTATTCTTCTACAGCTTACAACTATGTTCCTAGACTTGAGAAAATCTGTTACCCTATCTGATAACAAAGCTCTTGTCCATCTTTAATAGTGACAACTAGTTAGCATGCTATATCATAGTTTTTATTAATTTAGGAAGTTCGAGTTAGATAAGTTCGACTATTAATATTTTTGGTGTCTTAATCTTTACCTTGAAATTGTTTAAGAACACATTTTATTAGTTTGGCTTTTTTTTACATACTTTTTTTATACATATAACTATTTTTTAAATGGTAGCTAAAACATTATTTACTAAATTCAGTCATATGAACTTCGCAAATTCCACTAATCAATTTGAGATTACTGTTTGGCTGTAAAAATGATTTGCAATAAAACATATAACTTTGTATGAGTCATTAGGTATTTGCATTATATCATATTTTCAATTTACTACTCCTAAAGGGCCCATTGTGGCCTATTTGCCTTGTAAAATAAGTAGCTACTACTGCTACTACTACTATTATTTCTGCACTAGTCCACATTGTATTTCTCTTTTATTAATATGAGAAACCGGGAATGATACAATTGATACCACTTGTAAACATTCGCTTGAAAATATAAAAAAATATATAAGATTTGCGTTAAAAATTAAAAACATTTTGTTACTTTAGTTTTATTCTAGACTAAATACAAGTAACTGTCATGGCACTTAAAATATAACTTTATAGGTACCGAATATCTTGACAGTGTAAATATTTACAATTCTAAAATGTACTTAATACATTTGGGATTAAACTAATAAAATTATTTGCATAATTGATAAAAAAAGTATCATACTTTTTTTTATTAACCATAGTTTTTATAGTCAAATATCAAAAATTATTATTTACCTACAAAACTTTATTTTATAACCAACTTTCTGAATATTCCTCATATACACGATTAAAACATTTAAAAATACCTAGGTATACCTGCGTTTGCGCAAAGAACCCTTGCAGTACTCGTCAAGGCAAAGAAAGAGACGCTCTTTGTTTCACTGTTTGCTGTGTAAAAATTAGGTAAATACCATAGACAGCATATATGTCTGTGGTAAATACACTAATACACCAAACCGAATTGTATGCAACCCGCAAGGGTGTAGTATCTCTCTCTCTCTCTCTAACACGTTGAATAAATGGCAAAAATGGCGAGTTTGAGGGATTTATTTTTTTATTTTCTTTATCTTAAATATTTTATTAAAATTTATGTAGATTATTTGATCTTTAATCTTTTAAGAGGTAAAAGAATTATGAAACTGTCTTTAGTATTTTTTGATTATTTAATAGAACTCTAAAAATCTATTAAAACTTACTTATGCTTTATGAAACAATATTTGAAATCTATTTTAACATATTTTTAGATGAAATAATAAATGATTATACTAGATTAAAATAAATTATTGGAAACAGAATTAGGAAAGAGGTAATTTGTCAAAATAAAAAAAAACTAGATTGTACACACTTGCTTTTTATTTCTACAAAGTAAACATAATATTTATAACATTTATACAAAAAATATAATACGTACATAAAAAAATGCAATATTCAGGTACAGAAAATATATTAAAAAATGTTTTTAACTTATTTATATTTTTTTTATTAACAATTTTTAAACAATAGTAATTTAGAAATTGTTTGCCTAATGGTTGCTGATTTTTTTCATGTAATTCAATATTTAATAGTCTCGAATGATGGTGTATTCGGCATTTTATGAAAATTTCCATTACTTTTCTAATGATTTGGGTTTCACGCAAATCCTCAGAACGGAATTGGCCAGGTAGCTTAGTACAAAATCCTCAACTCTTTTTGAAAAATATTTAATAGCTGTATTTATTAGTTGCTTTTTAATTAAATTTTCTTTTCCAATGAAACATCAGAATTGTTTCTCAGCAAAATTTACGATTTTGTATGTACTAAACCACCTAGACTCACAATATTAGTAAATTTTTTAAAATCTTCAGAAATACTATATTTATGATCAATAACTATGCTGTCTTTTTTTAAAAGTAATATTTCGAAGCAATGGTTACATGTACATCGATTTACAAGACTATGGACAATATAGTTAGTTGATATGATAGGAACAACCTTAACATTAATCCTAATCTAATTCATTAATCCTATCTAAACTTTACTATTTGGTACATAAAGTGTATTTGGCACACAGATGTTAACCATTTCCATGTGCTTTAGATGCATTAGTATGTGTGTACAGAAAGAAAAAATTTCGTGTACTTACATACTAGAAAAGATAAAAAAATGCATATGAATCTAAATAAAATATGAACTAGATAAACAATGGTTAAGCTACTGTTGCACGAATATGTTTACTTACATATAAAATTTAAGTAATGAATGCATGAAAGTTAAAAACTATGCAAATGCATACTATAACTACTATTGCGTAAATATGTTTACTTTATAAATTATAATATAGACATATTAAAGTGTTTTCAATCACTATCAATGTCCTCAAAAATGTCAGTGTTTTCTCTCCCAGTGATAATGAGTGCCATATGTTCGGAGACAATAACTTTCTTTTTCTTATGCAGCTTTTATTATGGTGACTGTGCGTTTAACATAGTTGACTTTTTATTATGCTACTATCAGCTCTTTCTCAAGTATGTTACACATCCCTACCTTTGAGCACTTTTTTATCATAAAAACGTTTTGCAATTCAATTGGCAATGGCATGGAGGCAATAGTTCATGCTCAGGCACTCTGTATCGATGAATCTACTATAAAGAATTTATTGGGTACTGGCAATTGAGTAATCAAGTTATCTTTAGAGGACAATTCTGGATACTCTATATTATGTTCCTTTAAATAAGTTTGCATGGCCTCTTTCTCTGAAGATTTTATAGAAAATTTGTTGACTTGCCCACTGTGGTAATTGGCATTATCTTCCAGATTTAAAAATTAAGCTTGCTCCCTCAATAAATCCTTTTCCTGTACCAGCATGAAGTACAATATGCCTACAACAAAAAGCTATGTTATGCCTAATGAGTAATGTTCCAAATTAATTATACACGCCGCAAATAATTTGCCTAAATGACAAAAACAGTACAGTATAAAACAACATTGTTCTTTCCAAGATATCAAACTTAGTTCTCTAGTTAGTTAAACAGAGATATAAAGAAACTATTAATTTAATCTTACTTTTACTAAATTTATACTGCACTTTAATTTCAAAACAGTGCATAGGAAGCTTTCGGTCAAGCTCGTGCAGCCCTCTACATATAAAATGTAACTGTGATTTACCACAGCACAGCGGCCAGCAGTGCAATTGATTTGATATCAAGAATAGAGATGCAATCCATGTTCTCCCCTCTACACCGAAGAATGTAAGAGTTTCAACTTGGATACAGCCTTATGTAGTGTGCAAATATAGAAACACAGTAATAAAAAAATTAAATTTTGATTATTACAAAATATGGAATCAACTTCATTTTCTATAAAAAAAAATGCTAATAAGTTACCTTGATCGATCTCCTTCCTATAACCCTTTTGGCAGATTTAACATTGTCATCTTTCCATGATTTTCTTATGGAAAAAATCCAAGCGTTGCGCGTTGTCAAGAAAAAACATAGTTTTCTTGAAACACTCAGTTTTTCATTTTCCATATATGGCATCAGAAAGCGACATCCGACATGTACTATATTGGGTTTCTCCATTAAATCTCTTCTGGATCATCATTTATAAAAAAAAACTATTTTTTTTAAGATTCGGAAAATGCTGCTCTGCACTGCTGGACAACATTCGATTGTCCAATTCTATCTTCAAGGAAAACATGGAAATAAGAATTTCTGCAAATATTGAAAACAAAAAAATAAATCTGTTTTATTTATTTATTTTTTATTGGGTATTACATATGCATCCTTTCAAGCCTAATTTTTTATATTTTATACTCTCATTCGTATCTGAATGCGCTAGTATAAAAGTTTTAGGTAGATAATAAATCAAACACAACACTTTAAATACATTTTATCTTAGAAACTATTAAAACTACTAAATCTAGGAACAAGATTGCATTGCAAAAAGATATGGCAATTAAACCAAAAAAGAAACATTTTTACACATAACTGTAACTTTTCTTTTTGGTGTCAATATTTTTTTAATTACAATATTATTTTGCTTCTACTATTAAGAATACTATTATTTAATTCAATACAATCTTGCCCTAGATTTGAGTACCTAGTTGTTTTAATATTTTCTATGATAAAATGTATTTGAAGTATTGTGCTTGATTTTTTAGGTACCTAAAACTTTTATACTAACGTATTCAGATAATAATGACAGTATAAAATACTTATAAAAAAATGATAGCTATTTATTACTGTTATCATATTTTGAAGGTTTGAAGGGATGCTGATGTAATACTCAATAATTTTTTTTTTCTAAAAATGTATAAAAAAATAAATAGCCAAACAAAACTGGTGTATGCAAATATAGGTAGCAGTTTGAAATTTCATTTTCAATCAGATTATTTTCAACATTCAGTTTGAGGTGTTATGTTACAGTTTATTTAGAAATTAGGCAGATATAAAACTGTACAAAAAAAGTGACTTCATAAGCTAGGCAGTGTTTAAGAAAAAGATAATACTTACTTTTTAGCGTAAATGTCTGATTTCCATCCTTACAGTCTCTAGTATATCATCAGTTAAAGATCTAGTTCATTTTCTTGTCAGGGGTTGATTAGACGTTTCAGTGAGTCCATCTTTGCATAGTTCAATAACTGACCGAAACATGCCTACACACTCTGCTGTAATCTAGGTTAAAAATATAATAATTAAATTATAGCTAACTTTACAATATTTTGGATAACTATTTATTTATTGCTACTGTATGCGGAGAAAAAGATGTAGCATCAAAAATAAATCATGCCACGAAAAATGTCTAGTATGTACGTAGTAGAATTTTTTTTTAATAATTTATTCCTTGCTTTTTATTCGTATGTACGTAGTAGAACATTTTTTTTAAATAATTTATTCCTTGCTTTTTATTCTCAAAAAAATTATACCAATATGTCCTAATTCCAAATTTGCATAGTTATAGTTACTTTATCTCAATTATACTTATTTCAATGGTGCTGAACTGTGGGAATTTGGTTTTAAAGAAGAGAAAGACATTCGACAGCATCACTTGAGCCACCTCGTTTCCCTTTAAAACTAGATTTTTCGGTTAACCTAAAATATCATTAACAGAAAATTTTCTTTAGAAATGAATGTGCTGCACTTTCTCACAGCTCATAGGGAAAAAAACACATTTCTCTTCATTAAATTTGATTCATACATCATACAGTACTTCTTACTTTACTTAGAAATAGGTTTATTGTGTAGAAACAGAATGCTAGAAAAGCAAAAACATAAAAGGTATAGAGGAAATCACTTAATACCTCGTCAAAAAAATTCAGTGACTTATTGTCACACTAGTGTTGAAGTTTCGACATAAATCCTTAAAATACGAGACCATATTTTACAATTAAAAAATATAATCAACAATTATCTTAAAACTTACCTTCTTTACTACGTTGTCACGTAAAGTTCCTTGGTCACTTTTGTTTAATATAACGTAATTGTAAGTAACACTATAACACAATCCCACTAAACGAATCACAAAAATACATAAAACAACGAGGAAAAGCAATAATATCAGAGACATTGTCTCTGATAATATCAATACACAAAACGGATCGAGGTTAGGTAAAATATTTTCTTTTGTTATAACAAGCGCTGCAAACTTATAATTCCCTAAATTACAAACATGATCGCCAACTATAGCATTATTAGTAAACTATTATGATTTTTGGAATAAACGAGTATTTCGTTCTAACTGGGATCTCAGTTAATCTATGATGTTTTACGGTTACACTGCATAAATAAAACGGATAATTTCCTTCGACCATAAAACATGGTTGAAGATAATTTCATTTGGTATAGCCTCCGTATGCGTAAAACTATTTAGATTAACTAAAATCTCAGTTAGAAAGAACGCACCTATTTACTTTTTGCAATGAAGTGTAATAAATAAAGATAGCATTAGCACAAACAAGGTGTGTTAAAGTGAGCTAACTATATTCGTTTATTGCAAAAATCATAATAATTTTATAAATGATGCTATAGTTGGCAATCGTTGTTTTACAAGTCTGCAGTTTGCAGTGCTGACCTGTTCGTGTCTGTGAATTATGTTTTGTCATTTTGTAATTTTTAAAGTTGCGTGAAAAATGTACCACACAAAGTACTTAAACGTATTGCTTTTGTTTGTGCATAGAGAAACTAAAAATAAAATGTTTGTCTGTGTGTTCGTATAATTTTGAACTGAACATGCATCGAATTGGAAACGCAGGGTACTTTCGACTCCCATCCATTGAACTCCATACTATTCGTAAGTATGGAGTTCAATGCCCCCATCAGCTGTAATCGAATAGCACAAATGTGGTCTAGTTAACAGAACGTGTTATTTTAAGTGTATTATGAAGTTTGAAAAACTAATATTAATGGTTATTTAATATTTAAAACAGTTCTTATTGTTTTATTTCGTTAATTTTGTGTACTCAAAATTGAGACGAGTTTGTTTTTTACGGAATTGCCTCGTGATATGGAAAAATTGCTTTTATACCTTCAAAAAGAAGACCACTACAAATAGTGATGAATTTCCAAATATTACACATGGAAATATTGTTATTTATTTGGTTTTTGAGTGTAGTGTCTATACAAAGAAAAAAATTGTGTGTTAGTGGTTGAGTGAAGGGAGTGCTTTAAGGAATTTTCCGCCAGAGAGCTTGTTGTAAAGGTAAGATTAATAAGTTCAATTATCAGTTTTCATCACTCAATATCAGGGATTTATTCACTATAATTTATTATAATAGATTGGGTATATTTCCATTTTTAAATTGTACAATACTCACAAAGATGTAAATATTTTGAATTCCCCATTTCGTATTTGCACGAGTATTTCCATAAAAATACAGATACTGTGAAAAATAACAAATTTAATGATGTGAAAAAATGTAAATCAATCAATAGTGAGAAAAATGTTTTAAGCTGTAGTTGGATTCATTAAAACAATTCAATCAATCCATAGGTTACTATGTTTTACTTTTCTGGCTGTTACAAGATGTTTAATTTTCGGTTAAAATATTTAATTTTAAAAAAATTAGTTTTGACCGGTAGCACAGTTAGACGCTATTTATCTAATGCTATTGGAAAAAGAAAAGAATTGTCGCCAAGTAATGGACATTGAGATTACCATTTGGCAACACTGCCATGGCTTTCGCACACGGCTAGCTTCGTCAGCGGTTCTCAAACAATTTGGTGTATTATTTAAAATATTTTTTTCTGCCACTTCTGAGCGACTTTTACTAAGGTAAATTTTTAGCAATCGACTTCTTTTACCAAGTACTACCTCCCATTAAAAATATATTCCCAAGTTCGTAAACACCTCTATATATATATATATATATATATATATATATATATATATATATATATATATATATATATATATATATATATATATATATATATATATATATATATATATATATATATATATATATATACATGTGGAAATTAAGTAACGCATAAATTCAGTAATTCCGTTGATATTAATTTTTTTGGAAAAAATCTCGAAGGGGTGTACCGATTTTAACTTCAGCAAATACTTTCAGTCTATTTTCAGTTTCTTATGTCATTTATTTTTTAAGTTATGACGTCATTGACTTTTTTTTAAATGATCACCTATATTTTTTATTATTGATTTTGGTAGTAGTTTTTTATTCCGGTTCTGACCGTATAAAATTTTCAATATGTTATAAAAAAAACGGGAAAAACAGTCTTAAAGTTCAAATAACAAAAATTCATTAAATTGGGAAAATTTATCTAGTTTGACGGAAAGTTATCGCCGGCACATTCGTTTTTATTTTGAAATTATACAAATAGTTGAAAAATCGAACTAATGTGATACACCGGCAACTAGATAAATTTTCTCAATTTAATGAATTTTTGTTATTTGAACTTTTAAGACTGTTTTTCTCGATTTTTTTCAAATAATAACATATTGAAAATTTTATTCGGTTGGAAGCGGAATAAAAACTACTACCAAGATCAATAATAAAAATATAGGTTGTCATTTAAAAACAAGTCGATGACGTCATAACTTAAAAAAATAAATGACAAGAAACTGAAATTAGACTGAAAATATTTGCCAAAGTTAAAAATCGCTATACCCCTTCGAGATTTTTTTCCAAAAAATAATAATATCAACGGAATTACTGAATTTATGCGTTACTTAATTTCCACACTGTATATATGTATATATATATATATATATATATATATATATATATATATATATATATAGAGAGAGAGAGAGAGAGAGAGAGAAAGCAGCTGTATCGTGGTATTATATACATTACATTATAAAATATATTTGCATTCTTCTGCCATTTGCAATTTTTTGCATTCTTCCACCTTGCATTCTTTATGCGGGCGTACCCCTTAAATAAATTATTTTATACTGTAATGTATATAATCCAGCGATATAGCTTCTTTCTTTGTACTTACATATTCTCCTCTTC
>JANEYF010005867.1:0-117500 GCA_029963845.1 Rhamnusium bicolor
ATATTCCATACGAAATACTTGAAAGCAATGTTATGCTTAATGCTAGGTGATAAATTGCATAAGAAATGCGGCAACGCTGCTTCAAGCCAATACACCATTTCAGATAAAATGAAGAGTGTTTCTAGTAAACAGCAGTTCCAAAACAATTTCATCGTATTTTTTTCGAAAATCGCCAAGAGAAAAAAAATGTATTAGTGGCTTTCTACGGATGTCAAGAATCGGTGGTTTAAATATAACTACACACTTAAGACTCACCCTGTATGTACAATAATATATATATATATATATATATATATATATATATATATATATATATATATATATATATATATATATATATATATATATATATGTAAGTAAAACCTAACTCTTTATAAAAAATCCTCATTATGTGCTGGCAGCTATTTATTTAATAAATTGCCGACTGATGTAATAATGGCAAGAAATGCACAGCAGTTTAAGTCAAAACTATATAAACTATTGTGTAGTAAATGCTTCTATTCCGTGGATGAATATATAAATGAATATAAAAGTCAAAATCTGACATAAAATCCTTATTTTACTGAGGTTTATTTAAAAATCTTAATCTGGTCACTCTAATAGGCTGACATTATACCATACTATCTATTTTTCTATTTTTCTTATTTTGTTTTCCTTACATGAATCAATCTGACTTAATAAATACTATGTAGCTTGATATAAATTAAAAAGATTTATATCTGTATTTAAATAGCTACTAGTTTATGTATTTTATGTATGTTAAAACAAAAAATCTTGTAGTAGGTGTATCTCTACTTATTCATATGTGCATGTGCGAGTATATATTATTGTATATCTACAAGTTAAATAATCTATGTAATTTATTATTGTTTTTGACCTGTTCTATCGAATATATAAATTGGCATAAAGAACTAATAAAATCTATCTATCTATACATCTACTTATTAGGTATTATTTTACTTACACAGCTGTTATTCACTAGAGAAAAGTAGAAATCATTACTAATGGTATTGGTATTACTTTTATAATAATTAATTAAATTAAACTTACTACAACTTGATAATACACATGTGACATTTTTCTAGCTAAAAATAAATCAACAAAAATACAATTTTCTGTTGCCATTTTTCTTCCGGATGAGTAACATATTTACATTATAATACATCTTTGGATGTTTTGGGGCCAATGCCTTCTTGTTAACAAATCGTGTGCAACGAAACTATGCACACATCAATGACGTGTGCATAATTACGCTGTACACGATTTGTTAAATATACATAGTTAAGTTCCAATTTTCTTACAATTTAAATAAACAACTAAAATTAAATTTCTAATGGCAAAATACTGAGAGCTTTACAGTAATGCAAATGGACGATAATTAAATTATTATCTCTGAACAAACGGATTAGCATAGAAAATTCATTCATTTTACTGAAATGCATTTAAACAATCGCATTCTTTAAACTTTTTACTACCGCGTAATTAGCATAAAAAGCCTATTTATTCCACCAATTGCGATTTCACTTTTTATTTTTATCCTTTATACGGTGAATACCAGCTTACAACAACGGTGCTATTCTAACAAGATTTTTTTGTTACTCTGCAAGATAACGAATAATTTTGACATCAAGTTTCACAAAATTACTATGCTGTTAGCAAGCTTTGTCTTTACTTCTTCGTTTTTTCATTTCGTAACAGACTTGTGTGTGCCTGGGGCTTATCTCCACTTTTTATTTAAGCAGGAAATAATCTGCTTGTGGTCTACGCGTTATTCGGAACGATATTTAATCCAAAATACAGCGCCTCTCGAGCTTACAAAATTAAATTCATTTACTTTTTACGACGACATGCGAAGCCAGAGTACCATAAAATTTAAGTAAAATACCCCGCTAAATTGACACTAAATTAAGATATGTTAAGGGTGCTTGTTCGCATTGTTAAATTTGCAAAAGCATTGGAATTGCCGAGACAAATTTTGTTTAGCAGAAGTTTTAATTTAATTTTTTTTGTTACGAGGCACTGGTTATAAATTTTTTTTATAGCATATAGCATAAAATATTGCATTTTGTAACCTCCTTAATTAAAATTGTAGCCAAATTGATCTGGTGTTATGATGTGAAAATACATTCGTCGTTTTATTCATTATTAGAACGCTGACATAATTTCAAGTATACATGCACAATAACTATAAAGCGTCATACAGATTAATAATTTATTGTTAACAAAACAATATTTAAAGAACGTTAATCCGCTATACAAAAATATTGATCCTAATTAACTAATTATATTTGGCAGGTAGTTTGCTGGTCCAGTCCAGTATTTATCAGTTATTGCGTCAACATTAACTGTTTACTCATTTGGTAAATTGTACTATTAAAAAGTCTATTTAACTAAACAACTTTTAAGACAGATCTAAACAAACATATTTCACTGGCGTTTCGAATATATCAAATAGTCGCACAAATAAACTTAGGGCCGGTTTGCAATACTTT
Source organism: Rhamnusium bicolor (assembly GCA_029963845.1). Lineage (NCBI taxonomy): Eukaryota > Metazoa > Arthropoda > Insecta > Coleoptera > Cerambycidae > Rhamnusium > Rhamnusium bicolor. Next base: position 2,493 of record JANEYF010005867.1, read on the forward strand.
GCAAAATTATTATTTAGTCTTAACTGTTATGCCACTAATTGTATTACTTGGGTCCCATGCTCCAATACTAAAGCAGGCCACAGACTTTGTTCTTTATCATAGCTTTGCATCGACGTGATGCAGAACGGGAATGATCTATTATTGTGCACACATACTTCATGATCAAATTTACTTGGTGTCGAGCTTCCATTCTATTATGAAACGCGAGCAACTGTTAGCAAGGGACTAAGTAAAGAAAAAGTGATGAAATCAATCGGTTTCAATGAACCATAATTTATTTATTTAGGGTAGGTATTATTTAAGTGGCCTCTAACTTAAAAAATGTGGTAGAGCACCATCGTGCTGAAACTACAATCACATCCTATTTCTAATCCTTTCAGGAATATTCATCAATAATTGTGGCAGACAGTTTTTCAGAAAATGAAGATAAATAGCTTCAGACAATATACCATCAAAGAAATGTGGCAATTTTACATATTCTCTAATAATTCCTAACCAAACGTTTATTCACCATCTCTGCTGGTTATCATCTTGCCTAAAAAGTGAGGATTTTCCGACGCATAATAATGGAAATTGTGCCTATTAACAAATCCATTTTTATGAAAAGTTGCCTCATCAGTGAATAAAACATTACTGAAGAAGGTGACATCTTGCATTTTGTCTCTGGTACAATTACAAAACTGTAGACGTCTTTGAAAATCGTCATCAGGTGCATTTGAATATGATATACACGAAATTTATTTGTTTTTAAGATTCGACTAATTCCTACTAATGAGCTCACTTCTCTCTGACTAATATGGAGATTCTCAACCGTTGCCAGCACCACAGAAAACTCATTTTCTTCGATCACAACACATTTTATTCTTTCACTTTTTTTTATATTCGACATTTTCAGTTTCCACAAATCTGTTGAAAAGGTTTTTGGAAGCTGCTAACATCAGGAATCCTTCTTTCAGGATACCTTTGCTTATAAATTCCATTGGCAAACAAACAATTTGACACCCAATACAAAAGTCATGTCTACAAGTTCCGCTTTAGTAAAATTCATTTTGTAAAACTCGACCGATAAGTGCGATAAATATTCGTTTGTACAAGACAATTTATACTAAACTGAGGTTTTATTGCTTGTCGAATAACGAAAACTGCAAAAAAAATTTTCCTATTACAGTAAGGGACCAGTTAAATACTATTTACCCACTTCAATGAATTGGAAAAAATTGTCCCACTAATAAATGGCCTCATTTCAAAAGCGCATAGAGACGTGTGTCATTCAAAATTGGCAACATGTGGAACACTTTTATAATTTTTTCTAATAAATTATTTGAAGAATGCTCTATTTTTTGAGTTTATTATTGAATTTTGTACAGGATTATTCATTATAAATTACCCACCCCTATCATCGTTATTATTGCCTACAGAAAAAGAAGTTTTTCAATAAAAGTTGTGTGGCTATGACTTAATTTTGCTAAAATGCTATCAAAAGTACAGTATCGTGCAGATGTCAGGGGATACAAAAAAATAATACATTTTTTTAAATGGGATACCCTGTATATTATAATAAAATTTTTGGAATGATCCTTTGTTCCTGATTTCTAAAATATACTGTATGTTACCCCTACCATGTACCACTTTTGAGTTATTAAACGTCGAATATCTTAGTTAAACTAGTTGCTGTAAATATGGAAAAGTTAACATTATTAAAATGAGCTATGAAAATGATAACTATTATGTTTGCTAAGTGACATTTCTTTAATGAAATAATCAAAATAGTTTACAGTGAGGAAGAAAAAGTCCAAATATTTACTTGTTATACAAAAAATAACAAAAATAAACGTGCAGTAAAAGAGCATATAGGGTGTTGTATCCAAATCGTCCAACATCATCAGAAAATCATTCAAAAACATTTACTGTGAGGTGAATAATACCTCCAGTTTTAGTAGAAAAAAGTGTATAGTTCAAGCAAACCAGAAAGAACAGCTAGATATACTGCTTCATTTCGAAGGTAAGCCCATTCATATTTATTCGGGAACAGACTTTTTTGAAACATTGTATTATTTTTTAGAAAATTTTGATTGTAGTATAAATAATGCTGTGGATCAATTAGATAAAAGTTATTCCAAAGTCGTACGTTAAAATATAACAGCTACAGACCATATAAAATTTTTCCCATACATATTTTAACAGTGGCTCATAAAAGTAAAATGCTGGCCTTTTGCTGATGATTCAAGAATTAGATGAAGATCCCAATTTTTTTACTAAAATATTATGGACTGATGAATGAATCATCCTTTTCTACGGCAGGAGTTTTTTAATAGGAAAAATTAAAGATCGTGGGAAAACAAGCACAACAGAAAAAGATTGGTAAAATAAATAAAAAAATCAGGAAGAAAAACTGTTAACGTTTTGTGTGGAATTTTCAGAAACAAAATTGTTGGGCCTACATTTTGTGATTATACTTTAACTGGAGTTACCTATCTGGAAATAATTATCCCAGAAGCAGAAAATATTCTTTTGCAGAATTTTCCGGAAGTCGAACTTGAATGATATGATTTGGATGTAGGATCGGGCAACCCCGCATAGAGTCCTACCCGTTCGAGATCATTTGAATAATGTATTTTCAATATGGATAGGGAATAGTAGACCCATAACAGTCCGGATTTGACCCCTATGGATTAATTTTTTCGGAGATCTTTAAAACACATTGTCAATAATAATAATAGCATTCAAGTCATTAAAGACAGGATTCGACTTGAAATAAACGTATGTAAATGTAAATAATGAAGCCATTTCCGGTGCAATTATAAATATAAGAAGACGTTATCAATTATGCATTGATAATAATGGGGGACGCATCGAACATCTTTTATGAGTTTTCATTTATTTATATTTAAATTTCCTAAATAAATCTTTGTTATCTATTTTGTATAAATATTTGGTTTTTTTCTTCCTCACTGTAAACCACTTTGATTATTTCATTAAAGAAATGTCACATGTCAAACATAATAGTTGTCATTTTCATAGCTCACATTAATAATGTTAACTTTTCCATATTCACAGTAACTAGTTTAACTAAGATATTCGACGTTTAACAACTCAAAAACGGTATATGGTAGGGGTAATATATGGTATATTTTTGAAATCAGAAACAAAGGATCATTCTAAAAATTTAATAACATACAGGGTATCATCCCATTTAAAAAACTATATTATTTTTTGTATCCGCTGAAATCTGCACGCTACTATACTTTTGATAGTATTTTAACAGAAATCAATCATAACCATACAACTTTTATTTAAAACTTTTTTTTCTATAGACAATAATATCGATGATAAGGGGTGGGTAATTTATAATGAATAACCCTGTACTTTTTGCTGAATAACACGAAAATGGTTGCAATTAGCTATGCACTTACAAAAAATGTTAATTTTTCATTTCTTCATCACATAGTTGAAAAATATACAAGTGTTCCATTTGTAAAATATGAGATAATTCAATTTAAAAAGTTTTTAATTGAAATATAATTTTTGGCCACCCTGTACATTTTTAGGAAGTAAAAATGATTCAAAAACATTAATTAGATGTCTCGTAACTAGTATTCACATAAGTTTTTCTTAAAACCCATAATTGTGACTTTTTTGATTTTTTTCCGTATGCATCTGCAGATGGAACTATTTCAACAAAAAAATTCATTACATCCAGGTGGATGGAAGTCTAGAAAGAGGCTCAAAAAATGTACTGATATAAATAGCATTCCCTTTAAAAAAAGGCACTTGATTCTGTAATTTCTTCTTGGCTCGCCCTGTATATTCGAAAATAATTTCCGGTTGTAGACTTTTTTTATCTAGCTTCCCTGTATTTTTTTTTTAAATCTAGCTATCGTAGAACTCGAGATATCGAAGTCCGACGCACTATTGCCCCACCCTGTATAAAGGGTGGGGCAGACCGAAATAGTTCCTCAAAATTCGCCAATAAATGCACTTTTTTAAATTACCTACCTTCCTCGTGAGACAGTAATTATAATATATTTTCATAACAATCTAGTTTATGATAAACAGTTTTATAGTTTTTTTTTGCTAATTTTCGAGAAAATTTCGTTATTTATAATTTTGTACCTTTTTTTGTAATAAAAATCATGGATGCTACAACTGGATTTTATTGGATTTTTAGTATGTGTTTCTGCAATTTTTTTTAATTTGTACTACTTGACAAAGATATCGTGGCAGTGAGATAAAAATGCGCATAAGGTCAAGGTTGTTTAGAATGGGGACCATCATTTGCATAACGTCTGTATTAGTATTTATATCGGTACACTATTGCAAAAAGTAATTTTCAGAAAATTGTTGTATTCTGGAGTGAAGTGTTTTGTGAATCGTGGTGCAATAAAATTTGGCGCCTTGCGCATATCCGTACCCTATAGAGTTTTTGAAGTAGTACGTAAACATTTCTTTTATTGTAATTTCTGCAATATTGAATGACAATTTTACTTAGCTAATACCAAATATTGAATTGGCCTAACTACATCACCTCAAAGTGTCTGAACTTGTCCTTACATAAACCTCTCTACAAGAAGCCTTACATAAACTGTTTCCTAAACATAACTTTTGTATTCATGGAAAATTGGGATAATGTGATTAGTGTATCTATTAGTCTATACTAGAATGTGTTAAACTTAGTATATAATTGCTTGGTAAACTATCAAAACTTGTGAAACACTTAATATCATTTAAGTACACAGCAAGTGCATGTCACCACATATTACGGATCTTATTTCATTCGTGAATATTGGCTAATCTAATTATCATTCTGCAAGACATACAGGGATTGAATGAACTATTTCCAATAATGCTTTACCACTAGATTTTTTTTATTCTGTGTGATTTTTATACAAAATATTTTACTTTAAATTAATTGACAAAATGTATTAAACAATCTAAAATTAGGCCATTGGGCCATTTATATATAGATAGATAATGCATATAGAAATTTAATTCGACTAATAGTATTGTACAATTCAGCTTTCATTTAAACGCGAAATTAAAAGTCCAGGGAATATCATGTAATGTTTCTAAATATGGGCGAGGGGTATGTGACGTGGTCCCATCTCGATGGAACCACATGTCTTCTATTCTTCGTCGATGTAACTGCTGTTGAAGAAACGTTGTCAACATCCCTACGCAACATTCTATGTTCACGGTTACCAGAGGCCAGATTGCATTTTCAAAAGAATAAAGCCCTATAATTCTCCTTCATCCAGTAGCACACCAAACAGTCACCTTTGGAATGTGTGTTTGTTTTTTAAGAACTTGTATGGCCTGGTCAGTCATCAAAAGCATGTGTTATTTTTAATTGTGTTAAGGATATCCTGGCAATGTTCCATTCGATTTCCTTTATGACGTACAATAAGCGTTTGGACAATTTGCATCTTCTAACGATGAAATTTAATGTCGGCGTACATAATTCTGCACAGATTTCAGTCAGAAATATTCACAGGTAGAAAGAGTCATCTTGTAGAATTTTTAGCTGCATTGCATCTTTGATTTGTTCAGTATTTACATTAGTTCTCACGAATCTTCAAGTTTATAACAGTTAACACTGACGTAGTTTTCCACGAAACACCAAAACACTATATACTGCATTCGACGCGCGTTTCGCCAACCAATTGGCATCATCTGGAGATGATTAAAACTCAGTTTTAATCAGCTAACTCAGTGTTATCTTCACATCAAAGGTTTCAATCCACTCCAGGTCTATACCAGTTGGTGTATGTCCGGTGGATACACGGACACTGTTAACAAAGGAGTTACGTATTGGGCGACAGTACGCCTCTATTGCACTTTATCGCATAGCCGCGTACCATTCTCCATAAATTAAACTATTAAACATTGTTGGTATCGTTTAAAGACATCCTATTTATTAGTAAACGCATCATTTTACATTCACTTGAAGCATGTATTATTTAAATGTTTATTTCGAAGTATTTACCTTTCTATTAACACAATGTATTGAATGTTTATATTATATATTGAATATTTACTGACACGAAAATAGTTTTGAAATTAAAATAAATTATAATATTTACAATTATGCTGCATTTATGTATACAATTTACGAAATTACGAGTTTTACAATTTTCCACACCATAAAATGCATCAAAATTAAACTAAAATATAAAGAATCGAGCCTAATTGCCTTGATTTGATTTAAGGCATTAAATAGAATGTTTAGTGATTCCCCAGCGTCTATCGAGCAGAAATACATTTTTATTTCCTTTGATGGAGTGAAGACTGCGAAGAGAAGGAAATAATTTAATTCCGCCTCGCCAAATCTTTAATGAAAGAAAAATACAAGACCGTATTTTTTACAAAAACAAGCAATCCTTTAGTACAAATTAATTAGCATTTTGTTCAAAGTGTATCTTAAATTAAAAATCTCTGTAGTCGACATTATATCCATTTACATTTTTATTTGTAATTATATGATAGAAACAGACTACAATCATAATGTTTCTGTTTAGGATATTGCAAAATTAAATTATAACATTGCTTTCAATATGTCATAACACTTTTGTCACACCCTTTTACATTAAAACTGACAGTTAATCATTTACGTTAATAATTATTTAGTTTAGTTTAAATGTATATTACATATTGGTGAAAAAAGTACCTATAATCGGTGGATTTACTATACGAGATTATGCTGAGTGTTTATTTGTGCATGTATTTTGAATGTTGTCATACATTTCACAGTTTCATACTCTAGTTTTTATCTTACATATACATTAAGTAAAAGGACGAGCGTCTCTTTGTATTAAATTGTTAGCAATTTCTGGTTATAAAAAGCAGTGGCGGTTCGTGGGTCAAGAGACAGGAAGGTCAATTAGAAGAGTTTACTGTATTACCTACCTTTTAAAGTGATTTAAATTCCAAGTCGATCCTCCAGTCTTTTTGAGATGCAGAGTGGTCAATTACTTTTTCATTAAAGTCTTTTATGTTCTTTATTAATGCCCTTTCTATGATAAGCATAGCATGGTATTTCTTAAAATTGTCTTTATTCTTTTTTAAGGTGAAAAAACAACGTTCACTTTCGACGGTAGTCATAGGGAGAGTACACAAGATTTTTTACAGTTTGACACTTTCAGAAAAAGTATTGCACAAATTATTGTTAATAAAAAGCTGTAACAAAGCAACTGCACCTTCACTATTGGAAAAATCTTCTCGGCTATATAATACTTCTAATTCAGTTTTAAGTTTCAAATGGTTTATGACTGGATACTCCGTTTTAACTAATTTAAACATATCTTGAGGAAATCTTTTTTTATAATCTTTTAAATCGATCTGCCTGAATTAACTGAGACACTGCTAAATGATTACTGAAGCCAAACCTGTTTTTGATCTCAGATGTAATTATATCACAAACTTCTAATGAAATTCTCCTTTTTGATTCTTCCGTTTTACATCTCTGAGCAGACTGTATCGATGCCTCCTCCAAATAGTTATACAAAATTTTATTTCTGATGTCTTCAATTTTACTATTAAAAACGCCAATACACTTATTTACTGTTATGACATCGATATTACATTTTTGTAATTGATTGAACAATATATCACAATGAGGCATAACTAAATGAAAAAAATTTAATCAGTAAAGAAAATGTTCATTTTGTAAGTAGTTTTTTAAACCAATAGTTTGGTTTAAAGTGTTGTTTTCTGATTCATTATTAATGATTTTTTTCTAAACAATCTAATAATTCTGTTCGACAGGTATAAACAGTCTCTATGCACTTTGTATGAAAATTCCATCGTGTTGGAGCCACTTTAGGTAATCTCACCTTAACAACATTATCTAACACGGCTGTTCTTTTTTGGCGATTTTCCAAAGAATGAAGAAAAGCTATGTAAATTAGCAAAAAAAATTTTTATGCTTTTATCCTGACTTGATGCTTTTTGTAAAATTAAATTTAGTTGATGAGCGTAACAATGAATAAATTTTGCTGAAGGATAACTTTTTTAATTTTTGGCTTATACACCTCCAAAAGCACCACTCATTACTGATGCTCCATCGTAACTTTGTGCTATCAATTTTTCAGGACTTTCATTAATTTTCAGACATTCCAACTCTTTTAGAATTACATCTGTCAAATGCTGCGATGTCGTTCCTGAATATATTTCCAAAATCTCTCACCTACAACACCGTCTAAAACGTATCTAAACACAAAAACTACTTGTACTTTATTGGAACTATCTATTATTTTATTTAAAATATATCTATTTTTAGAAATGTTTTCGTTGTAAGCTTTTAAACTTTTTCTATAGACACTGTCTAACTGCATTCTAATATCAACTGTACCAAGTATTAGACTACAACAGTTAATAGGCATGGGAAACAAAAAATGTATTTTTTTCTCGCATCCGCAAATCCACTCGGATAAATCGTACATTGAATTTCGAAAATACCTATTAACTTCTTTTTTCTTATCAAGAGATGTTTGCTTTATCGTCATATTAGGTTTTAGACGGCCACTACCTTTGAATTTCACTCGGTATTCATAACCCAACTTATGTCCATCTTTCAATTTTAATATAATTTGTACAACACTCATATTTAATAGTTAACACCAAAAAACACTGTTTTACTTAATTTCACGACAAGTAGAGATTTACTAATAAAATGTTCACAAATAAAAACATTAAAAACAACGCGACAGAAATCACCGACCAACGCGTACCTAGTCAGCATTAAGACTACTCTACTAGCGAACTTCGTGCGTTATCGTTTCCGTAAAATACGTCAGGGACATTGTCCCCGCCAGTGTTTTCTGTCTCTTTTGCTTTCTGACGATTCGCGCATAAGTCTATTTCACTTTAAGTCGTTGTAAATTCGGTCCGTAGCTAGCTTTGAGGACAAGTTGAGAATTGACCCAAGATTTTTAAACTCTATAAATGAATAATGTAATGAATATGAATGTAGAGACTCGATATTTGAATAGTGTTGTGCATAGAATGAACTAGAAACTTTAATATATTTTTTAAGAATATTAAAAATATATATATTATATATTTTTAAACTTCAGAAAATGAATAGCTCTATAGGGTTCTATGTTGCAGATCCATTATACATTGCAGATCCATGATGACATCATTAACGAATATAACAAAGAACAGAGCCCCAAGCGTAGGGACTCCAGAGGTAGCTTTAATAATGACGGGCTTGAAACCACGGTACTGTGTATACTGTTTTCTCTTAATTAAGTAATAGCAAAAGAAACGTATGAAACAATTAGTAAGTCCTTCGTCGGCCAATTTCTGTACTGATGTATCATGGTTAAGTTTGCTAAATATTTTCGACAAATTTGTGCAAATGGCATCTGTCTGGCCTTCCATATCTAAGTGTTCAGCAACATATTGTGTAATACATACTAAGTTCCTACGAGTCGATCGACCCACCAGGTTAAATTCATGTTTATCAGTAGACATACTCGTACCTATATGGCTTCACATGATTTTACAAGATATACAGTACAAACTGTATCATTAGAAACATAATAAAAATTTGGGTAAACTACGAGTGACCGTCTGACTGAATACGAAGTCCGGACGAAAGTTAAAGTGAGCGAGCTTGCTAGAACACTGAGAGGAGCGGACAACAAAACAACATACTAGCAGATCGCCTCATCGTGCTGGCAACAAACGAGTGACTGTAAATTGCTCATACCGCTAGTCGTGTATTTAGTGGTCTGGCTCAATCTGTAGAGTACATCTTCGAATATTTTAGTAAAGTTACACTTGATTACAATTAGACGATAATTCTCAATCAGTTGTTTATAATTCTTTTTGAAAACAGGAACACCTTTAGATACCTTCCACAGGGATACGTTGAGGCTTGAAGCGATAAATTAGATATATCGGTTAATGGCACAGTCTCTTAGAGGAAAGCTGGGATATCATCTGGGCCTATGGTATATTTTAGTTAAGATTTCTTTAAAGTGGCTAACACTTGACTCTCAGTTGACAGGGCATAAGACGGCTGAAATTAGGTAGCAAAGTATCCATAATTTCACGCAGATTGTTTTTGTTGTATATCAGTAAGAGACCTAGGTATTATTGATATACATGATTTCCGGAATGTTTATCTAGAGATCGGGAGGTAGCGAAAAATGACGTCAATTCCAGGGTTGACGCTAGGTGATGTGTTACCGCGTAAATATGTTTATGCATACGTGATAAAATAACTTAAATTGTGGTTATTTAGTCCAAAGTTAATACGAAGAGGACTGATATTGGGGAATGTTACACAAACACACAGATATACATTGTACATATTTTCAACTAGCAATCACAAGAGTAAAAGTAATTACTAATATTAATGCACTTCCAGTAGCAAGAACTGATGATTTCATTCACGTTAATCCAGAAATATTTGTTATTCAGTTCAGAATGATTTTTACTTTCCTATATATAATTTAAGGAAGTATACTATACTTCCTTATATTATCCTATCGTGATTTTATCGACCTCGAGATTTTGATTGATATAATATACGTTTTGAACCCTTCTGAATCCATTCTGACTATTTTCCGAATGATGTATGTCGGTGCGTGTTTGTGGATGTGTGTGTGTGTGTGTGTGTGTGTGTGTGTGTGTGTGTGTGTGTGTGTGTGCGCGTGCGTGCGTGCGTGCGTGCGTGCGTGCGTGCGTGCGTGCGTGCGTGCGTGCGTGCGTGCGTGCGTGTGTGTGTGTGTGTGTATCCGCGATAACTCAAAAAATACTAATGGGAGACTTTCTAAATTTGGCTGTTAAGATTGTCAACAACATTTTAGGTAACATATTAAATTTGGAAAATGTGATATAGGGTTATTAATTATAAATTACCCACCCCTCATCATCGTTAATATTGCCTATAGAAAAAAAAAGGTTTGAATGAAATTTGTGTGGTTATGATTGAATTTTGTTAAAGTGCTATTAAAAGTACAGTAGCGTGTAGATTTCAGGGGATACAAAAAAATAATAAATTTTTTTTAAATGTTATTAAATTTTTGAAATGATCCTTTGTTTCTGATTTCAAAAATATACCATATGTTACCCCTACCATATACCGTTTTTGAGTTAATAAACGTCGAATATCTTAGTTAAAGTAGTTACAGTAAATATAGAAAGTTAACATTATTAAAGTGAGCTATGAAACCGACAACCATTATGTTTGATAAGTCACATTTCTTTAATGAAATAATCAAAATAGTGTACAGTGAGGAAGAAAAAACCAAATATTTATACAAAATAGATAACAAAGATTTATTTAGGAGATTTAAATATAAATAATTGAAAACTCATAAAAGATGTTCGATCTGTCCACCATTATTGTCAAGACATAATTGAAAACGTCTTCTTATATTTACAATTGCACCGGAAATGGCTTCATTATTTACATTCATATTATTTATTTCAAGTTGAATCCTGTCTCTAATGACTTGATTATTATTATTATTATTATTGACAGTGTCTTTTAGAAATCCCCAAAAAAAATTAATCCGTAGGAGTCAAATCCAGACTGTTAGGTGGCTATTTAATAGGTCCATTATTTCCTATCCATATTGGGAATACTTTATTCAAATGATCTCGAACGGGTAGGACACTATGCAGAGTTGCCCCATCCTGCATCCAAATCATATCCTCAAGTTCGGCTTCCGGAAATTTCTGCAAAAGAATATTTTCTGCTTCTGGGATAATTATTTCCATATAGGTAACTCCAGTTAAAGTATAATCAAATAATATAGGCCCAACAATTTTGTTTCTGAAAATTCCACACCAAACTCTAACAGTTCTTCCTAATTTTTTTATTTGTTTTACCAGTATTTTTCTGTTGTTCTTGTTTTTTTCACGACCTTCGATTTTATCTCTTAAAAACTTCTGCCGTAGAGAAGGATGATTCATCGATACAAAATATTTTAGTAAAGAAATCGGGATCCAACTTTTGAATCATCTGGCGGTAAAAGTCCAGCCTATGATCTGATGAAGGGCGTGTCATCACAGCGCATGACCTAAAGATGAATAATTTATTGGCTACTACTTGCCTCGCTACTAATTACACATACCAATAGTCGTGCTCGCAACTTCGTGGTTTTTGAAGGGTTTAGGAGAATTTACCCCGAATGGCCAATTCACTATCTCTGTCTTTGTTTTTCTCATAGTTTTAGATAAAGAGAATATTTGTAAATCGCTAGAGTATTCCTAAACACATAATATCTGTACAATAAACTGTATGTGGAAAGATGGGGCATGCCCTCTTTACTTCACAAAGACAACGTACAATGAGACAACATTAATGTATAATTCTCTTTCTGTCCCATGCATGACTTTGCTATTTTTATCTTTTATGCACACGCACTCTAATTAAACTTTTTTCCAATACTGCATTATGATGTCCAATGCCTACTTGGAAAATTTTCATTATACAAAGAGTTTCAATTACTAATTTAGAATTTCATAAAGTCCGCCATATTTGAGGGTAATGTTAAAAATTTCGATTTATTATATAATAAATTTCACGCATAATCAGAATATGTTAAAATATACAGGGTGTTCCATTTAAAAATTCAAAACTGATGACACTTCCGCTGAAAAGGGAAGTGATATTGATAATACATGTTCGTCAAGATAAGCCCATTTACTTCTCATACTTGAGTTTTAAATTTAACAATTTTATTCCAATTTTTAAAAAATAGTGGGCTGATATATGATCTCGTTGACACCCGGTATGTATATTAAACCAAATTGGATATCTTTTTTTGCTTAATAGCTGTGTTGGGCACACTATTCTCTAATAAATAAAGATTGCAGGGTATAAAATAAATACATTAGTAATCTTTAGTAATAGATCCGTGAAAATTGTACAAAATAAATAAATTTCTTGATTTACACTATCAAATAGAAGAATAATGTCCTGTATGTTATGAGTAATGTATAAATAATGACATATTTCACGCTGGTATAATGTACTGTAATAGTAGGTTTCTATTATATTGTTGCATGTAGCTTGACATGTTAAGATTTATCTGTTTTATTGTAATTTGTATACTAGATAAGAGACATACGATGTAATCAGAAATTTAATTTGAATGACAGCTTTATAGTTTTGAATTAAAGATCTATAAATTATTACAAAAATAATAACCAAATCTAAATATTAACGCACAGTCGACCATCTTTGTTAGTTTGTAACTTAGACTATCAATAAAAAAAATAGATAGAGCATTCCAATGGTAATCACTAATCAGTATGTTAACGCGCCAACACACAGAGGGCCAGAAAGTTCGAAAAGCGTTAACAGAATTTACAGGTACTTGGAAAAATAGATAATGCATGTTTTCCCGGAATTCCGAGTAGGTAGAAAGTATTTTCCTTCAGCTACCTGCTCCCATACACAGACTTCCTTGTAGCGTATGTACATATACAATCGTTTGTTCATTATATTGCCAACTCCCAACCAATGATAAAGTGTTTGAATCAAAAGTTTAATTGTATAAAAAACTTTCTCAAGGTATGTATTTTCGTGTTATATATACATATGAGACAAACTTAAATGAGTCTATACATATAGATAAAATAAGTATGTAGTTGATATTATTGAGGATTTTGTGTTATAATTTAAATTTATGTTGAGCCATAAAAATTTCCCGGCCAGATCCGGCTTGAACTAATTAACTAAAAAAATAGTTTGAACATTCCCTAGTAACATACTAAAATTTGATAGGCGCGTTCAAGTGCCTTTTTGAGATATTTTGATTTAGCTTAGGTATTGTTCATGAACATGCACCAACCGTAACGAACGCATGTATTCTGAAACCGTAACTGCACATTTTATTATATAATTTAAGATATAAAATCTACTGATTTCTATTCCATTTTTGCGATATTTTATTTGACTTGCCAGAAAATCAAGTTAGCCTATAACTAATGCCGGTTCTGGTCTTTACTTTAGCTTTGTCTTCAGATTTACTTTTATTCTCTTCTGTAATGGTACCATTTTTTTAGAGTGAAAATGGTGACCAGAAGGCAACTTCTTGACGTTTTGTATGAAAAGGATGGTTTAGGTCGTTCAAATCGAACGGAGTATCTATTCAATTATTTGGTGGGACACTATAAAATCGAGAGTGATGAAGACGCCATGTTAAAATTGAAGAATATCAAATCAAAGTATTTCAGCGCCTTTTATTCGAAGTTTGATCAATGCTCAAGAAAAACGAACATATTTTTGGAGAAAAATAAGGAATGTTCAATTTGTATTTGAACAAACCCAAAAAAAATGATCCGGATGCTGAGCCACAACCAGGAACCTCATCTGGATGTGAATGGAGCCGTGCCCGTGGTCGTTCAGCTTTAGAATTTTCTGCGAGCAGTGAAAGAACCAAACGTCGAAAGACTGCAACACTGTCATCTACGTTCGAAAGCGAGGTACTAGCTTCGGCTGTAAGCAAAAACTTAAGAACGAAGGAAAAGAGACTGCCGCAAAACTTGTCTCAGAAGTAATTTTGGCCACTCTGACTCGAGCCAGTAAAATGAAGAAAGCTTGTTAAAAGAGTCAGAAGTCAAAATAAATAATTCCACTTACCCCAGACGAAGCTCTGTCAGTAATGATTGAAGCGAATGATAGTAAACACTCCTATATTGTTCATAGACGGATAGCAAAAAAAATTTTGCCGATATCTATCCCTCCTATCACAATTTCCGGGAAGCAAAATTACGTTCTATCCCCGAAAAGAAGGGCAAATTGTAACCGAATCATCTGCAGAAATTTTATTACAAGATCTCTTGGATCATACAGTAAAACGGATACTAGATAATTGCAGAAACTGGTTCTTCTTTCATTATCAAGTGATCTTTTGGTGAATTTGAAATTGTTGATAAAATGGGGAAGTGATGGAAGCACAGGTCACTCACAATACAAACAAATGTTCGCCGAGGTTGGTCTTGGTGATGGCAATTTGTTTCTAACGTCCATAGTGCCATTACAACTGCAGGCAGAGCAACCTGGGAGACAATGAATATGGACAAAATCCGTCCATCGTCAACCAATAGACCTGACAAGGAACAAAGGAACTAACGGTACAGGATACAGCATACCTAGAAAATCAAATTCGACCAACTACTGATATGTAATGTAAAGTAATGAAGAAATTGCAGTTTCTCATGTTTGTGTGATGACGATGATAAACGGCAAAGTGTGTAATGAAATTACGGAAACAGCTTCTTTACAAACATGCTATATATGTAAAGCAACTCTCAAAGATATGAATGCCATCGAAAGAGTATTAAAAAGAACAGTTTTCCAGGAAAATTTGAAATTTGGATTGTCAAGTCCATATGGCTGGATCAGGTTTTTTGAATGTTTACTGCACATTTCGTACAGATTAGAAAGATTAGAAAGTTTGGCAAATTCGAGAAACCGAAAATAAGGCAGTTTTCGAAAACAAGGAACGTACCATATAGCAGAAATATAATAGGATTGCTCGTGGATATACCTAAGAGTGAAAGTAGCGGAACCACTAATGACGGCAACACAGTTCGACGATTTTTTGCTAACCCTTCACTTTCCAGTGAAATTACGAGCATACATGAAGAAGTTATTACGCGATTTGGTGTGATATTATGCACCGTATCTTGTGGTTATGCAATCGATATGAGATCGTTTGAGGATATGCGGAAATCGGAAAATTGTATGTCGCCAAATATCCGTGGTATTATATGCCCGCTAGTGTACATGAAATATTACTTCATGGAGCCATAATAATCAAAGAAACTATTCTACCTATCGGTCAATTGTCAGAAGAGGCCCATAATCAAGAAATAAGGATCTCAAAAGTTTTAGAGAGAAACTCACTCGAAAAATTTCCCGTACAACAGGAAACCAAGATTTGCTGAGCAGACTCCTTATAACTTCCGATCCAGTAATATCATCTTTGCGGCAGTGCCCATCACGAAAATATTCGAGTATATCTCCTGAAGTTATTTCGTTATTAGAGGCACCCTCGCTATAAGCAACAGAATCAGAATCTCCTAGAGTTCCACAGCCTGAGACACGAAGCAGCAAAATTTCTTCATCCAATGTGGAAGACGTGGACGTCAGTGACATATATGTTTAGTATTAATCTTAATATTAATCATACTGTATTTAGTAATAGCCATTGGGAATCAATTATTTGCATTAGTAATTTCTTTGTTTATAAATAGTTTATTACACAATGATCAAAAAGCCTAGTAAATTCAGTTAATAACCTTATACTCCCCTAAAAGTTACCCCCGGGTAATTTAATTTTTTTAATTATTTTTTCCATGGAAAGTCTATGATTCTAAAGCCCTTTAGCTCATTTTCAGATTGTTGGCCACTTTTCGAATTTTCTGGCCCTCTGTGCAATATGGTGACGACATGGTGAGGAAGTGGAAACTGATGGAGATGCTCACATCTCTGTTTGCATTTTTAAACATAGACGCGCGCGCGCTTGTTGTATTATCTCAAATATTAATATTTAATATTGAAATACGGAACATTTCCAAGAAAATTATTATTGAAAATAATAAGAAATAATGTATTAATAACTCAAACTTTTTAAAAAGCAAAAACAAATTTTAAAAGTTACTATTTCAGTGAGACGTCACTGAGTTATCGGCAGTCACGAATTAACTTAACCTATAAATCGATGTAAACATTTACCGATAAAAAGATAATATTGGTTTCCAGTAACTGGATTTCTTGCAAACTTGACACTGTCTCACCATTGCTCAATTAACTATCAAATCTTTTGGGCACAATTTTCAATACATAACTCACGAAAAGCATAACAAACCAACACAAAACACACATGTAATCATAGGATGTATGATGCAATGACAGTTACGCAGTTATAGATTTCACAATAACAATCTGTGCTGATGTCTCCAAGGCGCTGCATTACGATAGGTGTGGTAAATATGAGTTGATGTTGTTCAATAACTATTTTCCTTAGACTATCAATGATAGTCTAAGTAATTTTCCACAATGTTCTAGAAATGGCTCCAACAGACATTACAAATATATTTATCTGGCCAACATAATTCTATAATCCACATAGTTCTCTGATTTTTTAAGATGCTCTTACTTAACATGTGTATCTGGTTCTTTTGACTTGTTTATTGTTTTCCTCAGGTGCGTCGTTTATAGTGCGCTTAGTATTCTCCGGCGCGATATATATTTTTTTGATAATCTAAAGTGTGGAGGATCTAGTGGAACTTATTTTGAGACGGCTAAATGACGAAAGAAAATTCTATTATTGCTAAATATGGAGAAGCTGGCCGGCAAAAATATTGTGTTGTAAAATTCTTAATATCACCTCAACATTAAAGAGCGGTTCTTGTTCTGCTTCTTGAATAAAAGTGTACTCTCATTGAAAAGGTATAAAGAAGTTCTAATGTTTGTTTTTCTAGTTCATTCAATGATTCGAACGATCCACTGATCGTCGCAACAGAAAATGTAGGCTTGGTAGGTATATATAGTGTTAATAAACTTTTACCTACGCTTCGTGTTGCTAATACTTCTCAGAAATGAAATAAAAGTGCCACCATGTTGAAAATTACGTTCAGATGAACTTACTTGGTAACTATATTTAAGTTGTTATTCTTATGAATTTTCTTTTTTTAAATTTTGAGTTCTAGACCATGCCAGTCAGCAACTGTGATTGTAAACATGCGAATCAGTTTCTAAACCGACATAATGTATTACAAATCTTAAAAACATACTTCTGAAATTAGTTTTTGGAGTAACTATTAAAAGTTCATATTAAATATAAATTAGTAGGGCTGCCAAAAATGTTCCGTGGGACAGTGGCGTACGCGAAATTAACTAATACGAGAAACAATAAACTGTTACAATTTATAACAATGTACGTAAAATTTACCCTCTTAACTAGCTTGATGAACAAGCTTGCTTATCACAAACTGGAGAAGATGTGTAGCCATTTTGCAGCATCAGGTATGTTTCTATGATTGTCTCCATGAGTGATGTTCGCTTTGGGGAAAATACATTCTTATATTTTGAAAATAACCGTTCGACATATACTGATGTAATACACGCATACGTAAAATAGTCTTTGAATGCACTTAACGGATCTGGGGCTGCACATCACATATTTGTCTTAATTTGGTAAAACCGGTGTCTTTATTTAACACACTTGCGAACTTTTCTTTAACGCGCTCATTTGTTGCGTCACCTATAGCGTGTAGCAGTAGATTTACTTCGTTAACTATTTGCAGTGACTCCGCTAGCGACAATGCACTGTTTTCTAATTTCTTTATGCTTTCATGTAACGGTTTATAGTTCTTCGTAATATTTTTTAAAGCTGTTTCAACGGAAATATCTTCGGATATTGTCTGGCTCTCCTTAATAGCTGCAGTCTCATCTGGATTGAATTGTAGTATCACAGCTTTTATTTGTTAGAAATATTCAGCATAATGAAACGCTGCCTGCAACCATGTTCCCCAACGTGTAAGACTCGTCTGTGGTGGTTCAGGAATACCGGGACACTTGCTATGAAATGCACGGAGAGGTTTAGGAGATTTAAGAAACACTTTTTTTGTATTTGCTATTAATGCATCCACCTCTGGAAAACCTTTTCGAATGGTTTCTGCCACAAGATGTAAAGCATGAACTTTACACGTAACATGTATAAACGTACAACCTTGTTCTTGTAAAGAACGGCCTACCGAACGCATTGTCACGGCGCCATCATTCACAAACATCAACACTTGACTTTTTGACAGTTCAAATTTTTCTAATGTCTCCAGCACCACCCTGATAATTGTTTCTCTAGTACACTGACTTAGTCTTTTGCTAGCTAGTAACAGTGGAACTGTCGGTTTAAGAGGGTCCAGTACTCATACTATAACATTTAAAACAGATTTTTTTTTACAATCTGTTGTCTCATCAACAGATAACCACAGCCGTGTATTTTTTTAATTCACATTTCATCTTATTTACCATGTCTACGTGTACAGTTGGTAGATAGTTACATAACGTTGTGCGACTTGGTAACTTCACCTGGGCATTGTATTTATTCCAGAACTCTCGAAATGGTTGTTTATCGAGTATGTGCAGCGGAACATCACAAGTAATCAGCATTTATAGTAAATCAAACATAAACTGTGTTGTCGAAGGCACGCCATTTTTTTTATTATTATTGTGTACACTATTTACGTGAAGTCCACAATCACACTTATCCCAACACATCAAATCTTTCTCGCACACTTTACAAATTATTTTAGCACCATGATAGAATAACTCCCGAAATTCACCTATGAATTTATTCACTTTGTCAGCAAATGGCCGTTTTCTACCCCTGCGTACGTCTGCCATGCTTTATTATTCAATTAATATCAACAATACAGTACAACAAATAAAATAAAAACACAAAAACAATATGCAATACGCGCAAGTGACTTAACGTGTACACAATTCGAAAGCTAATAATAGACTGGACTGGGAAAGAGTTTCGCGGTCAAGGTGAATGCCGGAGACGGTAAGTACATCTGTACTCTACGACCATGATACACAGAAACGATTTGCAGCTTTATAAATTAGGTAGTATAGTAGTGTCAACGTATGGTTATAAAAAGTTCTACATATAACCTTTATTGTCAAGGGAATTTCTTAATTTATAGTGAATTATTTATTGTCCTGGATATATTTTAGTCAATGTTTGTAATTACAAAGTTAATGAGAAAACTAATATACCGCAATTATGAATCTCTGTGGACATGAATATATAATTTATATTTTGACGGTAATATCAAAGTCTCAATGAACTATAATAATTACATGA
Source organism: Rhamnusium bicolor (assembly GCA_029963845.1). Classification (NCBI taxonomy): domain Eukaryota; kingdom Metazoa; phylum Arthropoda; class Insecta; order Coleoptera; family Cerambycidae; genus Rhamnusium; species Rhamnusium bicolor. The sequence continues at coordinate 22,337 of JANEYF010005867.1, forward strand.
ATTTAATAACATTCTGTTAAAATTTAGTGTTGTATTCTACTTCTATTTATATGTGAGTTTAACAGTCACCAGTAATTTACTGTTCTAGAATAAGCAATAAATACGTTTAAAAATATCAGAAAGTGGGTTGGAACCTTTGATATAAAGCTAACATTGACATAGTTTTCCAGAAAACATCAAAACATCATATATTGCATCTGACGCGCGATTTGACAACTAAATTGGCATCATCCTATCTGCACTCGGACAAAGTGCAGATTGGAGGAAAAGACATTCACTCATGTTACTTATAATAATCATGCATCAATGGGGCCATTAAAACATGGACATCTCGGAAATTTATAGAATCAAGGAGTTACAGGATCTAACTTGGAACAAATTCTTTTATAGAGAAACCTGATCTCTTTTAGGGACAAGTCATGAATGCAAAAAGAACTCATCGGCCTGAGCGCAGCAGATTATAGGATCTGCACATGTACTTATTGATGATCTTTTTTCCACAAAACTTATCTCAATTGACATTATATAGACAATGATATATCTGGTATTGCTATGCTGCTGCTAGTCATTCGTTTTTGTTTTGTAAACGCCGCCTGTCTGAGTGGAGAGGACTCACTATGCCTGGCTCCTTTCAACACTGTATTTTTACCATTAATTTACAGAACGTAAGACTCATAGAGCCTTGTTTTTATTTCAAAGGCCTCCTCTCAACTGCAAACACTTAAGACACAGCATGGCGTTATTTAGGAAACCACGATTTATTAAACAACAGTCGTGAAAAATGCCATTGAGATTTATATTTTTCTTTATATTTTTTTATATGAATAACTAATTTATTTTGTCAGTACAAATTTGTAATAAAATATTCTCAAATGCAAATCCAGGTAATACATTTCAAACGTTTTTGTAAGATTGAAGTTCCACAACTTTCCTATTATTATTATTATTATTATTATTATTATTACCGACTCGAACTTTTCCCTAGTATAAAACTTAAAGACATAAAACATTTTTCATCAAAGCAAGCTGATTATTAAGATTTATATTTTGCGATTAAATGTAGTTATAAAACACCCATTTCATACAAAATGTAGTTTTAAGTGGCTATTATAGAAGATATAAAACAAATATTTTCTGGTATGTATTGTACTGCGCTAATCCCATAAATCAACTGTTTCCGTTATACCATGTCAAGCCAACGATTTATTATAAACACACGAAAAGGTTTATTAGTAGGTACTGTCACAATAACTCATACTATCATGCAGCAAATGAACGGGTAAAGCCAACGCTCAGTAGGGTAAGTAATTAGAAGTAAATATATCTAAATTATGAAAAATGATTTTCTTTCAGAAACAACTTTACCAACATAATACAATATCGTTAATTATGTACCTAAACTTTATATTACAAATAAATATAATTGGAAAAATACAAACACAAATTTATAACTACATCATTACCGAACAAAAATCGAAAATGGAGTGAAAAATTAGAATCCCTAAATCTATAAGAAGGTTTTTTTGTAAAAACTGACGAGGTGTCTTAAAAGTACACAAGAAGCTATTCCTGCACTATTAGAAAACAATAACGACCACCACGGGATTACCTAAAAGACTGGCAAGAAGCCAACTATTTAGCTGGCCACTTCGAAAAATTTCATAATCAAAATTATATAAATGATTTTAAAACATGACAGCATCGAAAATTTTGTAAATGAAAACGACTTTCTTCGGTAAGTTTTTGATCAGCTTGAGATAGATCCAGTCTTTTCTGGTATTTTCCTATTCGTATATGTCTTGATAAACTTACGCAATTCGTTGAGGTTGTCCATGACTTGCAAAAATTAATATCGCGTTGGGGGAATTTTGACGTCGTGACTGTCGTCCGATATCTTATTATTGGCCATATAGGAATTGGTTGAGAAAATTGTCTTGGACCGGTTAAGCACAGCTCAAAACAATGATAACTTTCAGTTCGACTGAAAGAAAGGATATAGCTTGACGCAGCAAGCATCAGATCGTAGGGATAACCAATGATATCAAAATACGACGCAGCCTTGATAAGAGTACCAACCACCTCCTAGATATTGAGAAAAGCTTCGATACCGTCTGGCTCACAGCTATCATAATTAATTAATATACATAAACTGCATCGCTATGACTTTAAGATCTTTCTCATTAAACTCATTTATTTTCATCTGACTCTGTTAACAACACACTAGCAACATCCTGGAACATTCATGCAGGCATACCACAAGGGCCAGTTTTCACATCAAAATTGTTTAACCTATTCGGCGCTGACTCTCCACAATTTCCAAATACCAAATAGGTCATGTACGCTGATGACACAGTAATATATAACCACAGCCATAACGCGCATGCAGCTAATCAACTATGACATCCACCCACGGCCCCTATGTCAGAGTACCATTGCCGGTGGAAGGTCAAGTGCAGTTGGAAGTTTAAAAGTTTTAAGCGTTATAAAAATAGATTGCAACTATATCAATCATGTTCGACATATTTATACTAATAGTGAACTCGTGGACATGACAATAATTTATGGAGAAGCTTTGCAAAATGTCGCTGAAGCTTCTAGACGTTATGAACAACGTTTTCGAAGCAGATAACATCCTGATGCACATGCATTCCTACAAATAGTGCAACGTGCTACAGAAATGGTTTCATTACAAGTGCATCTTGGAAGTGAAGAGTGCGCAAGGAGACCTATATGATTTTTCTACGCAGAAAAGTTGATATTGGAACGTGTTGATGATGATCCTTCATTTGCCGCTGAATTACATGTTTCAAACTATACAATTTGACGAACGTTTCGCAAGGCTCAATTTTATTCATTTTACTTCCAATGTGGAAAAGCATTACAACCTGAAGATCATCCCCGTATTCAGTTTCATTAGCTCCTTTACAAGATCCCGAATTTTGTTAACATTTCAGGCAACAAGGGTGCATTTCTTCAGGCCATTTCTGAACAGGATTAAGTTTACAAGTGAACGGAGATAATTCAGAACAGTTACTGTTAGTCAGTGGTCACAAATACCGGGAAAAAGGATTTTATTTATATTTGTTTTCTGATAGTGTAGTTATTTTTAAACATTTCCCAAAACAATGTTCTGATGACGCACCGACGACGTTGCTGTTCGCAACTAAAAGTTTGTGTGTAATGTACGCAGAATGTCATGATAACTCAATTTTGTGCTAATCTGGTCAATAAAATATGGGTCTGCTCGACGTAGAGGACAGAGTTTCAGTCGTTGTGATACCAACAAAATTTTCACCAAATTTTAAGTTGGTCGTTAAGCTATTACCAACCTTAGTTTTACCAAGTTTTACGTCGAAATGAATTGAAGGGACTCACCTAAATCCGACTTTTGCAATCGAATTTGGACAACTTTTTTAAACTAAAGAATTTTTTTCTTCGGTAAAATTCGCCCCTAATCTAACTACAAATGTCGGGTTTAGGTAATGTGAAAATAACCAACTGTGTATACTATTTTATTTAGCATACATACCCACATAAAATGGATGTAGAGTGTTTAACGTTGAGTACCTACATATAGACTACTAACGTCGAATAAAATTTTGACAATTTGGGTGCGCGCAGTGGACGGAAAAGCCGAAAAGCTGGCCATAATATAAAGGCATTGATCTATTTTACTGAAATTGTGCATACAGGGATTTTTTGTGTCGCTGATCAAGAATCCGAAGTTGAATTTTGAAAAAAAAACAAAATGGCGGCCATGAAATCCCCCAAAACTTACCAAAAATCGTCAATTATCGCTGCATTTTTCCAAAACCTTGTATAGAGTTTTTTTGGGTCGCTGATGAAGAATCCCATAAAGAATTTCAAAAAAATTACGGTCAAAAATATATACATAGTTCAAAAATTATTATTGAATTGAAGCGAATTCATGTGTTTCATTTGTTTCGGGAAAATTAGGATCTGGGGAATGGAATAAAAATATGTAATGACTTTGAAAATTAATTTTATTCAATTACTATTTGAATTACATTCATCGTCGCGTTCAAAAGGAGCGCACTTTATGGTGCACGAATGTGCATGCATCCGTGCATTTGCGCACAATTTGGTCAATATCTCGCAAAGATGCAAAAAGATGCAGCTAATTTTTTATACACTTTCGAAAAAATGTTCATTGTACACATTCCAATAAGTTTCAAGACCAACCATCACCAACCGCGTAACTTATGGCTTTTTTGTGAAGTTTATGAATCGTTGCATGTACAAAAATGCACTCCACTTCGATAATTATTTACTAATTACCATATAAATAAACTGATCTGATACTGAGATATTTTAATTGTACTTACTTTCTGATGCAGAATCCATTTTTATGACACAGAAAACTGCACTTTGAGAATTTTTACGCTGCAGACAAAATTTATCGATTTTTGAAGCGTTGCGAGCTGCCGAAGTGACGCGCTACACGGTCGCACAATAAGTAATATCCTCGCTCAGGTAGTGAACCCGGACCGGTATTAACGGTCGTTTCTAATGCTAGGGGTACCACTACAACGATTTAAAACGTTTCCATTTCAAAAAAAAATCTTAATTTTTTTTAGTTTTGGCCAGCTTTTTGGCGTTTCCGTCCACTGTGGTGTGGTTAAAATTGACACGAAAGAAATTGAGGTAGGTTATTTAAAAGAAAAGATAAATTTTGTTTATAAAATTTTGTAAATGCATAATCAACATGGCCGCCTATTCATTCCTTCTATGGAATCACAAAATATGGCGAAATCGGGAATTATTATCTAGACATACTCAAACTGATTATTTGTTGTGTTAGTTCCAAATAAATACACAAATTCCGATTTATTGTATTGTATTGTATTTTTACCAACAGTCAAAGTTAAAGATTTTTATCTGTACATACTAACTTTAACCCTGAAATTAGTTGGAACCTTCGATGTGAAGCTAACACTGACGTGGTTTCCCACAAAACATCAAAACACCATATACTGCACTCGACGCGCGTTTCGCCAACCAAGCTGGCATCACCCGGAGATAATCATAACTGAACTCAGTTTTAATTATCTCCAGAGGGATGATGAAAACTGAAGTCAGTTTTAATCATCTACAGATGATGCCAACTTGGTTGACAAAATGCGCGTCGAGTGCAGTATATGATGTTTTGGTGTCTGATTAAAACTAGTATATAATATTTTAGTGTTTTGTGGAAAGCCATATCAGTGTTGTCAACTTTAAATGGAAATCTCTCCACTAACACTAACTTCCATTTAAGCAATCACGCTATTATCAAACTTGCGTTGTAGTAGGTGTATAAATATTTAATAATACCCATGGCGACCTCTAAATATCTACCAATACCTGCATTACCAACATTAATTTTGAGATAACGTTTATCCGAGGCACAGAAAGTCTGTATCTGAGGAGTGTGAGGCTAGATAATAGCGGCGGTGTCGTCTGTGATATTGAAGAATTAAGAATTTCTTTTGCTGTTTCAGTTGGGCTTCTCCTTTTCTTGCCTTTTCGAATATAATATCTCACCTTTCTGAATTATGATGCTGAACATTTTATAAGGACACTGACATAGTTATAGTTTCTTCAATTTTTCTTCTTCGTAATCTTAAACCATTACGTACAAAAAGAAGTAAGTTAGAAATACGTCTGTCTACAACGTCTCGTAGGTAGACTTTTGAAAATGATACCAGACCTACTTAGTCACTAACATCTAGACAACGTTCAATAATGTTTAAAAAATCCAAACCGATTACGTTTAACCAACGTTTTCAACTATTTTATAATAGGCCAGACCTACTCAGTTGGCACCAACGTACAGCCGTTGTTGCTAGATGACTCAACAGTTCATAGTGTCTATTACGTCAGCCAACAACATCTAACCAAAGTTAGTAGGTAACCCAAAAATTACTTAAACCTACTAAGTCGGTTACCAACGTCTAATTAGCGTTGAATCATGATTTGAAAACACACCCAACGTATTAAGTAGATTTTTTACCTCAAACCAACATTGGTAAATGAACCAGATGTAAGTAGTAGGTTTGAGATGTTCCGGCAACGTTGCACTGACGTTGTATAGTAACTATAGTATTTAAGGCGCTACTTGAATACTTCTTGTAATAATTCTGAAGTTGAAATTAGTAAAATGTAGATAGTCTGTGGTCGATGAAATTAAACTTAGGTTTAGTATAACCTACCAATTAATTCAGTACACTTTTCTTTATGCCACAATTACCAATCTCCAATTTTCACTAAGTACTCCTTGAATATTTTCTGATTAAAACTACCAGATGCTTATATAATTACTCTATAACTTTATTTCAGTTTAAAAACTTTTTAGTTTTATTTTATGTTTAATAAGTAAAACGCTGGAATGAAAACCTTTTTAATATTTCTCTGCACGAGATATGAATTATAACTAAATTGCAGAAATAAAATTGAAAGCAACATCCAACTGCATCAGCCCGTTCGCTTAAATATGACTTTAATCTTTCAAAACCTAATATCATTAAAAGAAAACTTACATAGTTAAGGGAACTTTTAATTTAGAATTCTTGGCCCGCCACCTACGCTGTAGCGAAGCTGATATTGAAATGAAACTTTTTATTGTCGTGCAATTTTAATCTATCGGCGATATATAAATCACGTTTCCACTGCATCTGCAATAAAGATAATAATATCGAAGAAGAAAATGTTGAATAATGTCAGTCGCAACTTCATTATAAGAAAGTTGCAGTGCGGTTGGAGAGTTCGAGAGTCTGGCAAGTTTTCGTACACGTAACAGGCGTAAACTTAGATTTTGATAAGTTTGAATAAATGTAACAAATAGAGCAGCACGTCTGTATGGTAATAGGGCACGTCGGCTGGAGCAATGTTGCTATTACACTGCCGACTCGCGAGGTAATTAGCAGGAGGAGATTGATGTTATTGCGCTTCGCCACCGCCCTTGTTCTTAATTAACTCAGTCCTGCCGTGTTGTCTGTCCGACTTAAAGTTGTTCATTTCTTCATGCAACCAGCCTTCATAAATATATCTGAGCCTTAAGCTTCCTACAGCCTCCAGCTATTCATGATACTACAAGCAACAAATTACAATTAGTACAAATCCTTGAAACGCTGTTTCAATGCGATCGATGATTTTCTGGACATTATCAAATAATTTAGTAGGTACCACCTTAGAGTAGACAAGGGTTAAATGTTTCTCGTTCATATTTTGTTCAGAACAAAATATTTTAATATTTTACGAAGTACAGGGTGGCGCAAAACATATTATCCAATTTATTTAGCCTAAAACGTTTGAAATAAATTAAAGAAAAGTATATTTTATTATTTTATATTTATACTAGAGCTTATAAATTGTATTTCATCAAGTGCTGAAGATGATGTCGGCCAACTGTTCGCCTCCAGTGTTCACGCAAAGTTGGACCCTTTTTATGTCATTTTTCATTAGATTTCTCAAGAATTGTTGTCTACATACAGTATTGGAAAAGTTTAATTTCAGTGCCTGCTTGTGTGTGTGCATAAAGGATAAAAATAGCAAAGTCATACATGGGAGAGAACGAGATTTATTTATCAATGTTGCCTCATTGTACGTGGTCTTTGTGAAGTAAAGAGGGCACACCCTATCATATCCCTTCTTTCCACACACAGTTCATTATACAGATATTAGGTGTTTAGGAAAATTCTAGCGATTTGCAAATATTCTCTTTATCTAAAACTAATAAGAAAAACAAAGACAGAGATAGTGAATTGGCCACTCTGGGTAAATTCTCCTAAAGCTCCCAAAAACCACGAGGTTGCGAGCACGACCATTCGTATGCGTAATTAATAGCGGAGCAAGTACCGCCAATAAATTAATCACCTTTAGGTCATGCGCTGCGATAGCCCGCCCTTCAGCAGATCAGGTAGCCGAAGACACTGTTGGTAATGATTTGGTTAGTAAATGTCAAAATGTTGTGGGGTATAGTTGTTATTTCTGTAAATAACTACGTACCCCTGTTTATTTCGAGAATTTCTAGTTATTTGATGCATAATTGTTTTTAAAATGCATCAAACAAACTCAGTGGCATTTCTTTGAGCAATTATTGGCCATTTGGCGTGAAAGTAAACTGGCATTCTGCTATTAAATAAAAATAAATTAACAAATATTCTAACGAAAATAAAATAAAAAATTCTAAAATGAAATTGATTTAAAAAAACGTATTAAAAATGAAACAATACAATTTTTTTTCTAAACGTTATTTTATAATGGGCTCAAAAATATCGCCCTGTTGCGCCTGTCAATATCCTAATCGGTGATAAAATTCGTTCCTGACATTTAAAAGCATGTCCGGTGTCACACTCTGTAGGGTGGCAACAATTTTAGCACGTAACTCTTGCAAGTCACGCGCTCGGTCGTGTTCATGTTTATAAATTTGCTATGTTGCATATCCCCACAAAAATAATCATTAGGCGCCAAGTCGGGGAATCCTGGTGGCCATTTTATTGTGCCTCTTCCACTTATAAGACAATCGGGAAAAGTGTTGTCTAAAAACACTTGCACCCTTCTTGTATTTTGAGCAGGACAGCTAGTATCAAATCTCCCCGTTCAAAAGCTTGAACAGCCGGAATAATCTGATTTTGCAAAATGTTTAAATATTTGTCGGCATTTAAGTTATCGTCAATGAAAATAGGTCCAATGACATGATCACCTAAAATGCCTACCCAAACATTTACTTTTTGTGGATATTGAGTACGTAATGGCACACTCATATGTTTATTTTCCCTGGACCAATATCGAACTACAGAAGGATTATACCGGCCATGTATGGTTTCATCATTGAATTAAATATTCTTGATGAAATTTACGTTTTCATTAGTCTTTTCTATCATGGTTTCACAAAAATCCATTCTTTTTGTACGGTCTCGGGAAAAATTTCTTGGATAGTCATAATTTTGTGGCAGTCATTTCTTTTAGAATGTTCCGCACTATTTGCTCTTGTACACCAACTTCTTGCGAGATTTGTCTACTCGAACAAGGTGTATTTACCTCGACGAAACTACAGACATTAGTTTCCCGCCTTTCCCGATATTCCCTTAAGTAAACTGTAGGCTCGTCTTCGTCATTTAATTGTCTACATTTTCTGCAATTTGTTGCACATCCCACAGACTCAAACTTATGAATGATGTTTAATACAGTTTGAACCGTCCGGGCAGGACGATTTTCAAATGTAAAAATGAATTGAACGGTAACTCCCTCAGCAGTATTACCGCCGTAATTCCACTTGATCATTTGCACTTTTTCTTCAGTTCTATAAACATACATTTCTTAAGTTAAAGAGAAAAACCAGTTTAACTTACCAATTAACGGCAGAGGCAATAATAAAAGAAATGAGACAACAGCAACGTGAAAGCAGTTCACCACGTGATCACAAAATTGTTTACTACAGTGTTACCAGATTGTGAAAGTAACAATGAAATTACCAGATATTAGGAAAAATTACCAGATACTTCAAATAATACGCTAATATTCATTTGTTTATTTATTATAAAATAATAAATAAACAAAAAGTAAAACATGATAAGACAAACACAAAAATTCTCATAAAATTCCTTTATTGGTGTGACCCGTTTCGTGAAGTAAATTTACTTGTTCACGAAACCGGTCACACCAATAAAGGAATTTTATGAGAATTTTTCTATTTGTCTTATCATGAATAATTACTCATATGGGATTAACCTACCTACGTTAAAAGTAAAACAGTTACAAATAAGTATGTTGATTAGAAACTTTTCAAATAATAACAATTGGATGTCAAGTTCGACTTCAGAAATTATATTATCATCTTCATTTTCGTATAATATTATGGAATTTTATGATTCTTTCACACATTCTGAACTTAATAAAATACCATTTACTATGTTTGTCATTAATTGATTTTTGGTTATAGGTTTGATCTTTTTGGTTTTGATTAAATACGTTAACCTTTGAAGAAATGCGTCCATATGTAGCTGTGCGTGCAGTCTGCACTCATTGCAGAAAGAGGGGTAGAGCTCTCGCATACATGACTTTTCTATTTTTATTCTTTATGCACACACACAAAGCAGGCACTCTAAGTAAACTTTTTCCAATACTGTATATCTTGTTTAATGTTCCCCTTTCAGGTCTCCAGAGCCTGTGGCTTTTGTGGTACACCAATGACTTTAAATAGTCTCAGAAGAAGAAGAAGTCCGGAATGGTCACATCTTGTGCGCCATAGCGTATCACCGAAATGGGACAGAAAACGTCCTGGGACCGTGTCCGTGTCCTTCAATAAATTAATTGTGTCGTGCCCTAGCCCATTCACCTTTTCAGAAGAAACGCCGCAACAAACAGTAACTTCTTGGGTATTAAAGGCGTCTGGTCAATAATTTGAGGGCTTGCAACTGCAAGCCCTCAAATTATTTGATTATCATGAAATTATCATGTGACGAGGATCATTTCCATATGTCTCCACCTGGATATATCAACAGACAAAATACCAGCTTCTAGGTAACTTTAGAAGCTGGTATTTTGTCTGTTGATATATCCAGGTGGAGACATATGGAAATGATCCTCGTCACATGATGATTTCTGTTGAAAAACCATCCTCTTGTGGTCTCTAGGCATCCGCTGCTGTACCCTCTGAATTACATACGGAAACATCTTTAAATCTTGCACCAAAATACGCTGTAGATATCCCATGAAATGTCCAATTACAAGCACGTTTTCTGGTATATATTTACGACTTTTCTCGATATTTCTGCACACACGGTCGATATTTTCGTTCTAATGGTTTTTTTGATGCTTCATGTTGTCTTAGTCTCTTCGAAGCTGAATTGCCAGACGTCGCATTACTTGTGCAGTAGGTGCAGGATAATAGTGAAACTAAATTCACGTGGTGCTAACACCACCGACGAATTATTTCACAAAAACATAGCCAGTATTATATCCCGTTCTTAAGGAGTATCGCACTCCATTGTTTAATGTTATGTATTTACTTAGGGGCTGTAACTCCGCAGAGGTTCAACTTTGAACAAAGGTATGTTTAGTTCAATCGTCTTAATTTTACTTCTAGATTCACTGGTACCATTTGTGTTACTTCATTTAAAAACAATCTGCATATTTCCTCTTTAATTCTAGATTACCCACAAAACGTGTAAAATTAGCATTTTTGAAAAATCAGTATTGATTATTATTTCTGAGGAATTTCACGGAACAGGAGTTGACAACATGGAATACTCAGGGTCAAAAGTATATAAAATGCAATGCTCCTAAACTACTGTACAAACATAGAGCAACATCAACTTCACCAAGAAAGACTGAGGAGTCGAAGAAAGGTGTAACCTAAATAAACTAGATTATTCATATCACATTTTTGGATTCGCCAATTTTGGTAGACCCTTTTACTTTGAGAGGCAGTTGCTAGGATGTAGTGTCGTTTTCTCAAAGACTAGTGTAAAGAACTGGCAACAGTCCTATATTTTGTCATCGAAGATGCTGGTAAACGTTTCATTCTCACATTTTCCAAAGTTGGGCCGTCAAAAAAATAATGTCAATCTCCAGATATGTTCGTCTACCAGACGAGTAATGTTCAGTTACATTTCTGAATATACTTTTCAATTTCCTTTTTTAATTACTTATTTAACCTCTTTCCGTTACCAAGGCCAATCACAGACGTCGGGAGATAATTTCACTAATGTGTATGTGGTAACCATAACCTGTGCATTTTGTGGAACCCTCAATTTTTGGTCTGGGATCTTTAACGTAAGATGATGAAACGAGCAGGAAAAATTAAATGTAGCTGTAAATAAAACTCTGTTTCATAAAATCGGTCACTTGCAAAGAACAAATTAATTAAGCAGTGCCTTTTCTGAAATATTGAGAGTTATGAACCCACTTGTTTTCAGGTAAACATATAAAATATTCTTTTAAGAGAATCGTCAGTAATAGATTTTGGCGGAAATAAAAACTAATTAGATGTCACGAGTAATCTGATAATGAAATACTTCTAACATTTTGCTGTATAAATAAAAAAATAATATTAAAATATAAATGGAACAAGAAACTTTGACAATACGTACATAGATTTTAACACATAGTACCTACTAAGTGAATGACAAATGTAACACTTTTTCAGTTGAACACATCATATTCTGAATTTGTAAGATGTTTCACAATAAACACAATCGTAAACATGACCACGCAGAAAATAAATAGGGAATAAGATCGTAAACAATTCGAGTAAGTAATACCCTTTAAATCTTAGATGCAAGTTACAAGACTTTAAGTTTATTACCTCATACGAATAGCACCCGCGGCTTTCATTTGATAATCAAGTTATCCTTGTCTGATGGAATAATAAGCCTTCGGTGCAACTTTACTGACATCATCACATGTTATGGATATGTAGCAACTTACTATCTTTATGATTCTATATAAGATTCCAGTGGCATTCTAAGAATACTAGATTTTTATAACATTTATGCAAAATTTCGTAAATCTAGTTAAATTACTACTATTTAGTAAAAATATTATTTCGCCACAACTAAAATTCAAAAATGTAAGGTCAAAAATATGAATGAAAAGTTATAAGTAGTCTTCGGATATTTGCAAGTCATGACGTCAATAAGAAACCTAAAAAGAAAATTATTATCTGATACATTGGTGTTGTCTCTATTGAATTATGGAGATGCTTATGGTCCATGTCTTGATGCTAGAACAGCTGATAGGCTGCAGAAAATACAAAACAATTGTAATAGACTAATTTATAACCTTTCTAGACGAGATCATATAAGTACTAAAATCAATGATACTGGTTGGCTAAATATGCGTCAGAGATCTCCTAATTATTATCTCTTTAATAAATTAAATTTTCGTTACTCATGCCATAATATTAATGTTAGAAACCAACACTTATTAAATATACAAAACATCGCACTACCTTTTTTACACGGTCATTTAATTATTACTCTTCTAAGCTCTATAATGCTGTACCAAATGAGTTTAAAAGTTATAGCCGTCAACATTTTAGAAAATCTATGTATAATCTTTTATTTTCACAACAAATATTGAGATAAGTTTATTATTATTTTTTATTTTTACTCATTTCTCTTGCACTTAACTTAATTAACTAATACGATAATATGCTTGTAACTTTTAGTTTGAGTATCTGATGCTGTTTAATTTAGATTTATTTATTGTTCTTATTAATGGTCTATTATTGCTTTTAGTTATTCTGTGTGTTTTGTGAACTATTATTATGTAAATTTATACTTTATTTTTAAATAGAACAGGGTGATCTAGACTTAGCCAAGTATAAAAATAAAGGCCTTATTATTATTATAATTATTACTATTTTTTTTTTTCGGTTTGCCAATGCCGGTCAGTCCTCCCTAGGCCTCCGACGCCTCACGGGAGTCGCGCCGGCGCATCAACTACAGCCACTCCCCACATCCCGCAGGGTTAGTGGCTGTAGATACCAGAATCATGTGCCCTAAGCAGATGGAGAGAACCCAGAACGACCGCCTTCTGCATTTGGCCTGCCAGCCATTCGGCTGATTTTTGGCAGGCTGGTATGATCTTCAGATCCGAGAGCAGCGTATGCTTTATCCCTCCGAGTACACCGATTATAAGGACGATCATTTTTACCGAGTAGCCTGAGTACAGCACTTCGAGCTCTGTGAAGGGCACGGTGTAACTTAGTAAGACTTACCTCTTATATTACGTCCATTAACAGTGTTTAAGGTGGTCAGCGTACCTTTACATTCTTAATAAACCTTCTACAATAGCCTCTGCTGAATGTATAGCCACTTTATACGTTTAAAATTAAAAAAATTTGTAGATTCTCTAGAAACAAAATACACAACAGGCGAAATATTTTATTATTAATAATTAATAATAATTGCTAAACATTTTTTTGGGTTATAAAATAAAATAGTCAGATATAAAAAAACAAAGCTCTATTGATGCTTCCAAATGATTAACTCTGTGTTTTGTTTTTCAGTTTTAAAATTTCGGTTAAAAAATTTAAGTATAAAATATCTGTATTTTTTTTAAAGCACTATTTTAGAAAGAATATCGATAGAGTGCTTCTACTTACAAGAAGTGGTGTGGAAATAAAATTAAAATAAAGAGAAATCGTTGAAAAATATTAAAAATTTTTATTCGCACGAAAACCATATATCGGTGTCCTTGGTAGTAATTAAATTTAGTACAAATTTCATTTTGCATTCCGCTTAATATTCTTACTAATAATAAATCGTGCATTTTTTTGCAAAAATATGATTTGCATACATAACAAGTATTTTTTCTATTGTCAAGTAACCCCTTGAATTTAACAATAGTTAAGATTAGTGTATATAACAAATTCATGTTTTATATTTTACACAGATAAAGTTACTTACCTTTCAGGATCACGAGGAAAATAAAAAAAGTTCTAGTGTGCCTTTTATTTTTACAGATTTTGTAACAACAAAAGTGACCTGATTATTTTCTTTGCCGCTTCCATCATGCACATTAAAAAACAAACAAAAAATAAGTAAAGTATATAAATACGCACCAAACCACAGTAAAACTAATAAAAGTACTTTTAATCTGGAACGCAGTAAACGGATTTAGAGGCCACCGATTACTATACCTAGCGACAAGCCAGGATAATTTATTGATCACTGGAAAACTATTGACATTCGTAGTTCTCGGAACATATCGTACGTTCACACCTTACCTCCGCACGATAGAGTGCATTAAAATGGACCGGCTTTAGTTATAAAAGAAAAGAAAAGACTGACAATAGTCAAGATGATGAAAATGAACGAAGTCACAGCGATATATTTTAATAATAAAAAATTTTTCGCTTTTCATAGTTAGGTGTAACCAAAAATTGGTCTCGGCTAGGTGTCCCACTATAATAGCACTCTCTCATAATTATATCCAATTTGAAATGATGAAAATAAATAATACTTACAATTAAGATGATTAATATATATCGCATACTATTTAGCATGAAACATTTGTTTTAGGAATGGAGATGTAATGATAATCGTTAATTAATAAGTTACATTTTCTTTTATGTTGCATACGATCTTAGATCTTTATTTATACTTTTATTTATTTTTGCTTTTACAGCGCTCGATTACCACGTATTTCTTGTACATGTTTGATTAGATTTATGAATAGAGCAGTCTAAAGTTGCCCGCCTTTTATTAAAACTTACAGTACTACTACTTAACTAGCCTAGCTTGGCATTTGAACTTAGACGCACAATAGTCTAAACCCCGCCTTTTTAATGTAAAATGGTTTGTTTGTCTCTGTTTCACACTAGCGATATTTCTTCTCTCTCAGCGCAGCCAAGTGCCAGGCCAGGATCGTTGAGTAGTATACTCTTTCGACCAAAAGCAGCTAGCAACGGTAACGGGACTGCAATGTAACTGCCGTTTCAGTTGCTCCTATGTGATTTTGAAATCAACTCGAGTTTAGTTTTAGTTGTGATAATGTCGTCCTCCGAAGATGTACAATAATTATGGCATACAAGCTATTAATGAATAAAAAGAAGACAGAACGTAAGTTTAGATGCATCTTTTTTTATAAGACAAGTTTTGCACATGTTTCTACATAGTAGTGCAAATTTAAATTAAAGTTACTTAAAATATCAGTACTCATACCACGTACTCTATTATCGTACAAATAAAGTTTTAAAAATAATATATATTTTTTTCGATTTATACACAATTGTACACGACCAAAAAAAATTTTTCATTATTCGCTGACATGTTTGTACTAAAATTTCGGCAATACGTTCTCTGATGTTATTTTTTAATTTTGTAATGTCTCGGGATGGTTACTGTACACTTTTGATTTCAGGTAACTGCAAAAAATGTGGTGCCCACAAATCGGGGGCGAGTGGGCTAAAGCTGTTCCCGTTTTGTGATATCAATCGACCAAGAAACATGTACCTCAGAATTTTTATGGTTAGGTTTGACGTATGCAGCTGAAACCATAAAACATCCACTGGTAAAGCTAATTTATTAATGGTATTCATGAAAAAGGTTTGGATCATGTTAACATAGCTTTCTGCATTGATACTAACTACATTTCCGTTATCATCTTCAAGCAAAGATAGTATAATAATTCCTGCTAAACAAATTTCCCACCAAACAAACAGCTATTTTCCAAGAATGCAGTGGTTGTTGCCGAATAATTTTCGGGTTATTTGGTGACCAATATCGTTCATTTGGTTTATTTCCTATATTATCCGACAATTATTCTCATAAAGTTTAGGCACGTTTTGTCACTTGTTTGCTTGAAACTGCAGATCCTTTTTCAATCATAAACACTTTTGTGAGAAAAACCTACTTGTTGATGTAACCATCGCACAGATTTATTGTTATCATTACGAATGGCGTTTCTTACTTTAAGGACGTTCTCTTCTGTTCTAATGGGTTTTCATCTAACTGGTGGTTTTATGTTTTCTAAATTTCCTCTGGTACGCTATTTTTGTATCCACCGGCGAATTATTTTACAACTGGATGCTAAAAGTCGATAAAACTTTGTACGAAACTGTCTTTGACTTTGTGTAATTGACCCACATTCTAAACAAATTTCTGCATTTATTTTAGTTAGTTAGTTTTTCATGACTACTTGGTTTTTGATTTAGCTGTTAAATGCTTGTCAAGTAGGGGCAACCTGTATGTTGACGTACGAAATATATTTTTGCCACTAATTGTGGCACCTCAGTATAGTAAAAATAGTATGTACATATGACAACGTCCAAGTGCAATCATTACTATTTTACTATTTGTGTACGTGTATAAACATTATGCATAATTTAAAAAATATACCTACATAAATATTCCTGAAACGTGTTCCTTCGAAAATGAATCCATAGAAATGCAAGCAACTGCTTGTAAATGTAAATGGCTTAAGATATATTAAAATTTATGTTTCAAATTAATTCTTATTAGCTTCCACTAAAGGTGTAAACGCCATACCGATATTCATATTTATAAAGTCGGGTAAAATAGAAAGGTGCGACCAAAGTCAAGTTTATAAATGCATTATTTTACATATTTATTAGTACTTCGTATGTAGGTACTCAATTCAAGTCTTGTTTTATGAATTTATGAGTGGAGCACATTTTAATGATGTATTCATAAGAAGGAAAAGTATCTCAGGCGATTAATTATTTTGTTGTTTTCATAAATTAATAAAGGCATAAGTACATGATGATTGCAATATAAGGAAAATAGTTCAAATTCTTTTACATAATTAATAATAATTTACATTATAGGGTTGAGGGAACACTGGACAAAGGATGATTTTTGTGTGAGGATAACAGAATCCTTGACAGTAAAATATTCAAGAGTTCTGATAAAGATGTAACAGCTGATTCAAACGCTGATATTCTTAATCTGAATGAATTTTCTGAAAATAGGGTCACTAAATCTCTTAAAAAAATCAAGGCTATTTTCTCGTGACTGCGTCTGTGTTCTTGCTAGGCCTTTAACCATTTTTTTCAATTTCACCGAAAGTTCATACTCTTCCGAACAAATTAAAACAAACTAAAATCATTCCTATTTTTAAAAAAGGCGATAAGCAGGATATACAAAACTACAGACAAATCACAATTATCAACAATATATCTAAAGTATGCGAAATTTTACTGTATCAACCAATTTTTAATCACGTGGAAAACCAGATTGCAGAATTTCAGCATTGCTTATAAGTGAAAGATCTACCACAACTAATCTATTTTGTTTTACTCAATATATAACTACTACCTTTTATGCCAATACACAGATCGATGTTATTTACACCAATGGGCCTTTTCACTACTTCTTAAATCTCAAAACAAATATGTTTATTTGAAAGCTAACTGATAGATATTCACCTTGTGCAACTCTGTTTGAAATATAAGTCTCCCATTGTTTAATAAAAAAAATAAACATTTATTATGGCAATTTGAACACTCATTTGACCTTGAAGCTGAGTGACGTCACACAGACCGGAATCATGTTGGTAGCAATTGCCAGAACGCCTAATACTACTAACATCACACCACAACTGACACATTTTACATTGTTTACGGTTAGTTTTGTGGTTATGTTCTGCGTGTTCATTTACGAATTGTGTTTTGCTTTGTTTCTGCACATTATTGGAAGAAAATGGAGCCAGGATTTTCTAAAGGAAATGCAGAAAATCTGCCGAAAGTTGACTTTATTATGGTGGACGAGTTTTACATGTCAAATTTGGATTATTTATCAGCAGTTAGGAATATTAAAACAAAACAGTAAGTCATTAGTAATCTTATTTTCGTGTAATTTATTTATAAATATAATGGAACTACCATTGCTTTAACATGCAATTGTTGTTACAATATTTTTCCAGTTTTCTGAATCTTCTTTTAACTGTAAAATTTCAATAATTTAGCATCAATTTCTAAATACAACTACTTTTCTTACATCAAAATGATCTTCACAACAGTAAATGTTTCTGGTTTTCGTCAACTGCTTCTTAACTTTGGCTATTTTAAACCATGCTTTTCGTCTATTTTCATCTGGTGGAACGTAAACGAAAATTTTGATTGGACAATTCATGTTGTTATTTGTACATGTTGGTACAAAGCACTTTTTTAAACATGTTCCACACACAACAATCCAAACTAAAAAAGAAGATATTGTCAAAGTCAATTTCGACGTCAACTGTCAAAAAGCAGAGAACCAACTTTGCAATACACCGATGTGTCATGTTCAAGGTCGTAGTCCCTTTGACGTCACTAAGGTGGGTTGCGTGACGTCACGTAAAAGCGCGCGCTTTATTTCCGCACTTTTGTTATTTTTTTTTCGATAGAAATCGTGCTCAAAAAAAATAATAAAAAATACGGCAAGTTTTTTTTATAAAACACTATCACACAATGCAATAAAAAAAATTTGTGAAAAGGCCCATTCTTCGAAAGTCTTCGATATGCTGGACCATAACATTTTGCTAATAATACTCGCATAATTTGGTTTTTCAGGAAACTTACAAAAATTTTTCAGCATTTATCTTAAAAATAAATCACTGTTTGCAGAATATTATGGTCATTAATCAGCTGAATTCACAACAACTTCAGGAGTGTCTCAAGGCTCTGTATTAGGTCCGCTATTTCTCAACCTGTTCATTAATGATATTGTTGCCTTCTATACGCAAATGGCCTAAAGTTATATAAAACGATTAACACTGTAAATGATAACTTAATTCTGCAAGCGGAGCCTAGTAAGATACACACATGGTGTGCTGCTAACAACCTATTGTTAAATGTTAGCAAATATAGTTGTGTAACATATTCTATAAAATAAAATAACGCCATTTTTAATAATTTCCTAGGTAACTCCAACTAGATATAATTCTATTCGTAACTTTGATGGTAAATTTCTTGACACAAATCTTATTTTGAATAGTCACATACATAATATTATATGTGATTCTTTCAAAATGTTGGGTTTCATAATAAGAAGTTCTTTTGATTTTATTAACACTGACACAATTATACTGCTCTATGAATGTTATAGCAGATCTAACTGAATATGTTTCAGTTATTTAGTGTCGATATAATACTCATATTAATAATCTAGAGAAAATTTAGAGGCGTTTTCTTAAATATCCATGTTTTAAAAACGATAAAGTCTATCCAACTATAGGTTACCCACATGACAATCTCCTTAATAAATTTTCAGTAACTTCCCTTGAGGCTCACAGAAATATATTTATAAGTGTATGCCTTTATGAATTATTTCTTGGTCTAATTGACTGTAATGAAATTTTACATAAGTATGCTTAATTTTCATGTTCCCAGATAGGCATCTAGACAAAAGGTAATATTTTATCTGCCCGTGCCTAGAATAAATAAATGAAAATATTCGTCTCTGTTTAGAAAATATGCCATAACTGTAGTAATTTTAACACCTATATTGACATCTTTAACTGCAGTATAGCTTCGATAAAGAAATAAAATTTATAAGTTTTACAATCACAGCTTTATCATTGAAATTGTATTTCCTTTTTCCTGTAATTTTAATATTATGTTAATTTGGTATTTCTATATGTGTTAAACATATCTTGTAATTCCTACCCTGTAAATAGAATTTGTAACTGTGGTAGAGTGTAAATAAATAAATTAAAGGTTCTCAGTGGCATGTATCACGCATCGGCAGATGAATTTCTTTTTCAAATTATTGTTTGTGTTATTAGAAAATATCACGAAAAGCTGAAATGCGGGAAATTTGCATTTTGATTCTTTACGAGATATTAAAAGTAAAGTTTCAGATTTTCCTGTTGACTCGTATTCGGGAAAAACGTATCACAACACTAACTGTAGACACACACAATAACACACATACGACATGCCAGATCGGATTCTGCCATTTGGGCCCTCAAAACGTCCATATCCAATATAAGCTAGAATTAGATTTTTTTATTAAATGCCAGTTATTTTCCTACCTATTGATAGATAGGAAAGTAATTCAGATTAAAAAAATATATTCTGTAAAAGCTGTTTGTTGGATGCTGATCTCTGTATGACTTTCGTTCTAATAACTAGAGTAATTGGTTTCAAACTGAAGATTTCGTCTGTCTTCTCGATATTCGCTCAGTTGTGCGATTTTTCTAGTCAAGACCAAGATTCGTCACTAATTCTTGACACAACTACCGCCTTGCTACTGGAAGACCTATCATAACAATCACAAAATCATCTCAACCAACCACATCTCGATTAAGGCCAATATTCTAACATGTCTTTTTCCTGTTCTGAAAAAAAATTGGAAAGAAGCAACCCCTAAGTCTAACATGTTCTAGATTGCTAAACTACCATCTAGATACGCAGAAAGATTTCGCTTCGAATACAAATTCCTAGACAAGAACCAATTTCAGTCATATCAACATGTCAACTACTGTTGAAATCTCAAAATATTCATCATTTTACTTGAATGAACTTCTTCTCAAACTACTGTTTCAAACTATATAACAACTAATTGAATGCTGTTTTCAGAAAGCTTTTCTTTTTTAGATTAAAACATTTTAACAAGAAATCAGCGCAAACTCTTTTCAGATAATTATAATATTACAGTAACACGGTTTCATAAAATTTCTATTGATGTTTTACTGTTGAAATTCGACTTTTAATATTTTAATCTACACCCAATAAATACAATGAAACTTACAGCATTCAATGCTCTTTTTCAAAGTACAAAATGTAGGATTAAATAGTTTTATATGCCTATAATTGTATAATGTATAATACCAGCTAAATAGAAATTTGAATAATAATAAGTTATGCAATAATTTAATAAAATAGTTTAATATGCATCAATCGTAGTTTGAGGTATGTACTATGTTCAGAGAACAGTTTGTAGTTTTGATATAACATTGCCAGTCTGTTAGTTTTATTAGTTTTGCTATCCTATGAGAAAACTCATAACTAAAATGGTTGGCAGCTGCTACCACATGTCTAATAACTCAGAAAAGGGGTACATCTACAAACTTTACGGTCTATAAAATATATGATTATGTTTGGACTTTTCTGGTAATAAATTAGATGTAAGGTTTGTTATAATGCAAAAGAACCATTCCGCTTAGCAGTTTCATTTTCTTAAAGTTGTTTAAGAACAGAATGCATATTGGAAATAAATTTCACATATCTTTAACTTCAAGAACCACATAGTTGACCTATTATTCATTAATTTATATATGATACAGTGTGTGGGGAAATATAGAGTTTTATTGTTGATCATAGAGAATATAACTTTGTCCTATATTTTCTCAATAATTTTTATATCATGACCTCATAGAACTAATCTTCGTTTCTTTTACGGTCAGACTTCAATGGATCGTTCTGTACATATCTAGATGCGGGTTTTGTACAAATTTAGAGGAGAGAGTACATTTTCCCTAACGAAAAATTCCATATATTTTCATAGATGTAAAATTATCTCTTGTTTTCTCTTATTTTCAAATAGGCACAATTATTTCTCATTCTATAGTTAATTTCGTTCAAGTATGTTTGAAACTTATTTTCATATTTCAAGTAGCAACATTGGATAGACAGATAGATACGGCAGAAAAACCGCAAATAGAGAACATATATTAGATTTATAAACAAAATATATAACCACGTCTTTTTATTTAATGCTTAATTGTTTTTTTAATATCAGAAATGACTAATTTGGAGAAATTACTACAACTTTCATATACCAAGTTTTTCTGTCTTAAAAACTATGTGAAATGTGTGTAATACAATTTGTTTGGTTTTATTTACCATGACATTTATTATATAATAATTGGTTATTTAATACCAAAATTCAAATTAATATGGCTGAAATGGAGACTAAAAAACAGCTGCCAATTACTTGGGGATCAGAACTTCCTCGCCGTAGTGATACTCGACGTGTGGTGGAGTTTATAATAAAAGTAATTTTTGACGTTTCAAAAAAGTCACATTTTGACGTTTCAAAAAAGTCACCTTGGTGGAATGTCACTAATATTTTTTTTAGACATTGGGACCGATTTTGCTCATCAACGAATTCAATCTTTTCCTTGACCTCTAGAATGTGTGTACCAAATTTGAAAGCTTTATCTCAAAAACTCTAGCTGCTATCGCAAACCAGACAGACACACAGACACAGACAGACAATTTTTTCTCTCTGAAATTTTGTGTATTGTCATAATTCGTCGAGATTCGTTCACAAATGCAATAAAAAATTTGTAATTTTTTTTCACGAATACATAACTTTCTCACTTTGAGGGGTGAGGAAGTAGAATATAAGAAATATTCCACACATCTCTTTCATATTGATGTAGAAAAAGATGTAACAAAAAAAATAAACGTTTTGAAAAAATTAGTGCTCTCACTTTATTTAATCCTAATCTCGCTTTGTGAATTCGGCCTTATATGTTTAACTGTTATTGATAAGTAAAGCTGGCAGAAATGTGCGGCGGTACATATGCGTGCGCATCATAATAAGCGTAACCAAAGAAATTAACTAGTAACAAAAACAATAAACTGTTACAATTTATAACAATGTATGCACAACTTATCCTCTTAACTAGCTGATGAACTAGCTTGGTTATCACAAACTGGAGAATATGTGTAGCCATTTTGCAGCATCAGGTATGTTTCTATCGTTGTCTCCGTGAGTGATGTTCGCTGTGGTGGAAAAATATGCTTATATTTTGAGATCCACCGTTCGACATCTATTGATGTAATACAGGCATACTTAAAATAGTCTTTGAACGCATTTAACGGATCTGGAGATGAACCATCAATACCATCACAAATTTGATTTAATCTGGTAAAACCGATGTTTTGCTCTAACACACATGCAAACTTTTCTGTCTATCGTGTAGCAGTCGATTTATTTCGTCCACTATTTGCAGTGACTCGGCTAACGACAACGCACTGTTTTGTAAGTTTTTTATGGCGTCATGTAATCTTTTATAGTTCTTGTGAATAGTTTTTAAAACTGTTTCAACGGAAATATCTTCGTCTGGCTTTCCTTAATAGCTGCAGCCTCGGCAGGATTGAATTGTAGTATCGCAGCTTTTATTTGTTGTAAATATCCAGTATAATAAAAAAGCTGCTTTCAACCATGTACCCTAACGAGTAAGAATCGGCTCTGGTGGTTCGCGAATAATGGGAAACGTTTAGGACATTTAAGAAACAATTTTTTGTACTTGCTATTAATGCATCTACATCTGGAAAACCTTGTCGAATAGTATCTGCCACAAGACGTAAAGCATAACACAAAACATGTACCAACCTACAACCGTATTCTTGAAGACAACGGCCTAACAAACGCATTGTCGTGGCACCATCGGTCACAAACATGAACACATGACTTGTTGACCGATCAAATTTTTCTTACGTCTTGACCACCCTCGTAAATGTTTTGCCGGTACACTCAGTTATTGCTTTGCCAGCTAGTAACAGTGGAAATGTCGATTTAAGAGGGTCCAATACACGTACTATAATATTTACAATAATTTTGTTTTACAATTTGTCGTCTCGTTAACACACAACCACAGCCGGGTATTTTTTAATAGACATTCTCGCAGTTCGCTTCGTTATTTGGTATTTGTCCGCCAGTCGTCGCCTCTAAACACCTGATTGCATACCATTGAACCGCCGTACGACTTGCCAGCTTTACTGATAAGAAAAGTAATATGGTTTCTATGATTAGACTGGTGGATCTAAATAACCGCTTTTGAATTCGCCATGCACTACATAATCTGATTACTGTAGGCAGATTTAAAAGAGGACTAACGTACTTGAGTTATTGGTTCTAAAGGTAGAAAGTGTGTGGAGTTTTTGAACAAATGTGGAAGCAAGACGTCATATCAGGCCATACTTTTGGATCGTAGACTTCTTTTACGTAGTTTATAGTGAATGACACAATCATAGAACATGCGTTGTCACTCTTATTCAGTGGTTCACATTAGAAAGGTATGTATTAATTTATTATTCAGCCTACCCAGTCTACTGTTCCTTGCAAGTAGCGGGTGACCGTTCCTTGACAAGGCATATACCTTTCTTACCGACTGGTTAATATGATTCGATAAGATTAATCGTTTATTCATATGAACCTCTAGATAATTGACGCTACTCTTTTGTTGAAATCTATATCCCCTGATCGAGATTTTGTTGTTTTTATAATTTTGACTGACCATCATATTCTTCAATTTTTCCTCGTCTATCCTTCCATCGGTCATATTATGCCATCATGTCAACTATACGAGTCATTAAGAGCTGATTCGCCGCTTGGGCACTGCAGCTACGGCTATACATGACTGTGTCGTTACAGTGCTTTTTCTAAGTTTTCACATTGATATCATATACTATCCTGGGAACCTGCTGCATAGTGTTTCATCCCTTCTTGAATCCGAACTGATGTTCATAGTAGATCAAAAGTTCTTTCTGAGTAGCATTTATTCTAGCCAGAATGACTTTCTGCACGAGCTTTCATAACGCCACATCAACGAGATGGTTCGGTAGCTGCCGACGTTTTTCAACTTTTATTGGTCTTCAAAATAGAGACGACCACAGCATCTTTCCATGAGCAGGGCCAGTGCTGCAGACGCAAGATAGCATTAATGACATACATTGCAACCTGTCCTTGGTAGATTTTTGAAAAATTTATAATCAATACAACTTTTACCAGGCGCCTTATTATTTAGTAAAGTCTTGAAAATCTGCGATGGGTGTGGTTATGATATCTAAAAATTATAATTATAATTTGGGCCTCATTACTCTTTATAAATTGGTTTGCTGCAATTTCTATGCGGTCTTATTCTAAACTAATAGGATAGTTTTGATTATGAATACTTGAAAATTTGAAAATTTGTTAGTCAATAGATTGGCATTTTGTGAGATCACGGAGCAATCTTACCGAAATTAATCATAAATATATTTTAAGATTTCAGGGCAATGACATAAAAATAAAAAAAAATTGTAAAACATTAGCACAATGCAATAATCCGTACTAATTGTATATTTTAAGAGCAAATTAGGTAGAAATTTCATCTCGTATTTTCAATTGGTAAGGTTCATTACCTCATAAGAATAATAATTTAGGTATATTCAATATGAATTCAGGAAGATTGAAAAAGATTTTTAAATAAAGTTTGTTGTTGAAAACCTCTTAACTTCGTGCGTCTTCCACCAAATACCCTTTTGATATGTACTTTACCCTGGTTCATTTTATATTTACGAGAATTCTTTGTAAATTCTCTGCATAACAATTTATGTAATATGCTAAGTAAATATGTAATAAGGGTATGTCGAAACTTATCTTTTAATATTATTATTATTGTACACTATTTTTATTTGTTAAAATTTCCTTATATTTTAAACCTGCAATTTATTTGTCTATCTTAACAAAATTCAACGAAATGAGGAAAACTTTTTCACTTTAAATTTTAAAGGTGCGAAGTAGCGAAACAATTCCCTAAAGAAAAAAGTCTCCCTAATACAATTCTGGAGGGAAAATATGTAAATAATCTTATTGTAAGTAGTGAGTCTAAAATAACTCTAAACTTTTCAACAGCTATGTAAATTATTTTCTCAAGTATGGTAAGTAAATATTAAAAGTTTTGTGTAAATTAGAAATGCAAATTGCCATTGCGAACTGCTTCAATTAAAAAGAAACAGGTATTTACCTATTAATGGAGTTGAAAACAAATTTTAAAACTCTTTTTAACCAAACCCTTTCTAAGTTTACTGAGAGAAGGTAAATTACTGAAACGTAAATACATATAAACTTCTTATAATAGGGCTCTAATTAATTATCCTCCCATATACTTTTGTATAAAAATAAGTTAATTTCATAAGCAGCGTTTCATACCTTTGCTTTGTGTATATTAGACGTGTGCACCGCCGTGCCGTCGCCGCCGCAGGTTTGTAAACTGCCACCACAGTTGTAGGCCTGTCAGCGCGCCGACTTCTGTTTGTGTAAAATAAATCGATTAATTTCCTAACTTCAAAAAATTGTTTGCTAACAATAGTTTAAGGGGCATGGAAACTGAGTGGGTAAAATTATAACTATTTACTCGGTATCGAAGATCGACGGTTCGATTCCATCCTAGAGCAAGTAGAAATTTTATTCGTAATTTGTTTCAGACTAAAATGGGACAGGGAATTGTTGATGTCCTGAATGTGATTCGGATTCGACAATAAACTGTAGGGCCTCGTCTCTCTCTACCCAACACAAAATCCTAGTTTTTCCGGGAGTTATTTCGGTGACTTCAGAGGCGGTTAAGAAAATATTTTCACATTTCAAGCAACAACAGTGGATAGACAGATAGATATGGCAGAAAACATCTAATAAAGAACATGTATTAGAATTAAAGGTAGCGTTTTTATTTTAACCTATAGTCCTGGTTCCGATAATTTCAACCTGTATTAGAATTAAAAAAAAAATGTATAACCATGATTTTTATTTAACGCTCAATTGTTTTTTTAATATCAGAAATGATAAATTACTGCAACTTTCATATGCTTAGTGTCTTAAAACTATGTGAAAAGTGTGTAATTCAACTTGCTTAGTTTTATTTGCCATGATATTTATTATATAGTAATTGGTTATTTAATTTCAAAATTCAAATTAATATGGCTGAAATGGAAACTAAAAAAATATAAGAAATATCTCACACATTCTTTTCACATTGATGTAAAGAAAATGTAACAAGAAAAAAAAACGTCTGAAAAAATTAGAGGAAGATATGCTGCTCTCAATTTATTTCATCTTAATCCCACTTTGTGAATTCGGCCTTATATGTGTAACTATTGCTACCGATAAGAAAAGTAATATGGTCTCTGCGATTAGACTGGTGGACATAAATAACCGTTTTTAAATTCGCCATGCACTACATAATCTAATTACTGTAGTCAGATTTAAAAGAGCACTGGCGTACTTGAGGAATTGGTCCCAAAGGTAGAAAAATCTTTTAAATTCTGAGATTCAAGTTTAATAAATATAGTTTAAAAAACTAAAAAACACGCTTTTAAAGCACATCAAACTAAAAAGTGAAAAATAATTATTAATATAAACTGAAAATAATAATGAACGAAAAATACTAGTATTATTGTGAAAAAAGCGTGGGGTGCTTTGTGCAATATTTTTCGTATATCGAGCACCCCACGCTTTTTTCACAATAATACTAGTATTTTTCGTTCATTATTATTTTCAGTTTATATTAATAATTATTTTTCACTTTTTTAGTTTGATGTGCTTTAAAAGCGTGTTTTTTAGTTTTTTTTAAACTATATTTATTTTTAACTTTTTAGTTTGATGTGCTATGAAAGCGTGTTTTTTAGTTGTTTTAAACTATATTTATATTGCTTATTGATGCTGATATTATAACATATTACGATCCAACAGATATTTCTGAAAAAAAAAAAAAAATTTTATTTCAGCCGTGAGGTTCGAACTCACGCCGGATGAGTCTGTCGTTTCGCGTCGAGTGCCTTAACCCACTCGACCACCGGGCTAATTAACAATTATGGAATCTACTGACATATTAAGCCTTTGCTTTCACGCAGGGATACGTGAGGAAAGGATTGGCGATCCTGAACAGGATAATGATATAAACTTATCAAATTATTGTATTGTTACCGGTTCTTAATAAGTGTACAAAGTTTCAATTAAATCTGTCCGTTTAAAGTGGGTTAAAATCGAGTCCAAAGAGTCGGTTACAAACAAACAAGCAAACAAACAAACAAACAAGCAAACATACAAGTGAAGCTAATAAAAGCGTGTTAAAAAAATCTTATTTAGATTAAGAAATTTTACGAATATTCTCTATAGTTCTTTATATGCGGCATCCTATAATGTATTTTCTCACCTTCTTTAGGCATTATTTTTTAAAATAATTTATAAACAATGGCTTAATACCTAAAGAAGGTGAGAAGAAAAACTTTAAGAATGTTATGTTTAAAAATTCGTAAAAAAAATAATGCTTAAATGATTAATTGGAAAAATCAGTGTATACGTAATATTTCAATCGGCGCGCCGCCTCTGTTACAAAAATATGCATCCGGCGACGCACCCCTGCCGCCGTTGGTTATTTGCCATTTTCCCGCCGCCGTTGAAAATAGCGTCAGAGCACATGTCTAGTGCGGATATAGGGTGATTCAGAATTAAGCTAAAAAAAACTATAATAGGGCTTTATAAAAAGAATTTTCTCAAAATATGAAAAAAAATCAGTACGCTAGATTTCGGGAAAATTTTTTTAAAGTTTGAGGGTAACAATTATACCCGCCTATGGTTTATTAAAACAAGTTTTATTGTTATAATTTAACTGATAGATATCAATGACAAATCCTTTTTATGCAGCAAAAAGTCATCTGTGTAATTATGCAATTGCATAATTAGGCGTATATTTCTCCTCAGTGATCGATACATTGTCGATAATACCGGTTTGCTGATATCGTGTTGATAATAATTCGGAGTTAAATGTGAATTAAAAGTAATAAAATTACTTTTACTTCAAGTGAAAAACCGTATACAGTGCTGGTGTATGGTGAAGTGCTAGGTAATAATTTCGTGGCTCAGAGACTCAACATCAATCATTACGATTGAGAAACTGCAAGGAAGAGTGCAAATTGTTGTGAATAGCAATCACCAAAATGTTGACACTTTCACAAGAGTCAGGCAGTATGTTGCAAAAAGGGCCAGAGCTTGTGTAAGAAATCAGTGAGCATTTTTTACAAACTTAAATTCATCACCGACACACAGCGACATACAACTACCAAGCATGCAGATTTTTGCATAATAATTACGTCGGTCCTAATGACACTTGTTTACCGATTGAGTAAACATACTAGGTTACCTTTTAAAGGGGAATTTTTGTTTTAATTTCTGTTTGAGTGATGAGTTAATCGAAGTTTACTTAATTTGTGTGATTTACGAACAGAACGTCTTTCATTTCCAAGTGAGAATTTCTTCTATCAAGGTGAGGAGGTACTGATTAATAGTTACAAACACCTTAATCAATACTGCCCTAAAATAAGACCACTGAACGTCGGTACACATAGATAAAAATTATTACATTTTAACGTTATTCAGAAGCATGCGATACTTTTTTTGTTGCTTTGTAGATATGTATTATGTAAATTACGATTGTTTAGTTATCGGACAAATAATGCGGTTATAACTAGGGCGTTTTAGGGATACTTTTATTATCTTCTTTACATGCCTGAAAAATATGAGGAATCTGTTTATATACTCTCTGAGATTCTAGGTTTCATTCCTTCGGTTTATCTCGGAATCTCCCTGTAGAATACTGCCCACCTAGAAGAAAAAATCCTATCTACAAATTTGTTAAATTTATGTTTATGAATTCTAAGGATTCCTACTATTCTGCTTCATATGTTTCCTAAAGCTAGAAGTCCTATCTATAACCTTAAAATATAAGTAACTGATTTGTCCTATGTATACAAATTATAGAAATAAAACAAATTATCACTTAAATAACTGTAAACCGTGCTGTTAGATAGGACCATTTGCTTTAGGAGGGCAGAATGATTCAGGTGTGCCATGGGAATAGCTAGAATTGTACATAGCTGATACGTTTAAGTGTCAATATATGCAATGTTATTCTTGTAAATTGCAAAAAGCTTCCTCATTATTATTTGCAGTCTGTTAAAAATCTTTTATGACTTTTTTTACCGCCATTCTATGCATCTATATATATTTTTTGGATCTATAAAACGTTATAAAACGAGTTGGTTTTATTAGCACCCGCCTATAGATTTATGCATAGTAACATAAACAGGACCTGCCTTTAATAAACAAATATAGAATTTGTTGCATATGTTATTTACAGATTGGGTCAGATTTGAAATAGGAAAACTCAGAGAATCGATAGAATACGCCAAATTAATATGAATTTATCATATAAACTTATACCTAAAATGTTTAGTTTTCGAGACAGAGGACGCATTTCTCCAGAAATAACTGAGATGTTATGAAATTCAAAACGTGCAATTTTGTGTGCAAATCAAACTATAGATTTCATCTCTCCATTTGAAATAATGTTAATGGAAAATTGCAAAACCTTGTAAAAATTCTCAATTATCAGCTACTTAATAAGTTGGAGTTAAATGATTTTTGAAAGAGTTTAAATCAAAGACGTTGCATCCTATCAAAAAATTAGAAGAAAACTTTTTTGTGCACTAATGATAGATCGAAAAAGAGAGAAAAAAATAGCTTAGGTGAGAGTCGTCCCACCTTCTTTGGAAGAATATCTTCGACACCTCTCCACCGTCACGCCTCTGGTTGGAATGAAGAAATGGAAATTCTGGTGAGAAGTGTAATAATTAGAGTTGGTAAAAAAGGCGCCGCAGGGACATAGGCGCATACGTATCACAATAAGTGTAATACAAGAAATTAACTAGTAATAAGAGCAATAAACTGTTACAATTTATAACAATGTATGCACAACTTACCCTCTTAACTAGCTTGATTATCACAAACTGGAAAAGATCTGTAAAAACTTGCAGCATCATGTATGTTTCTATGGTTGTCTTCGAGAGTAATGTTCGATGTGGTGAAAAAATTATGCTTATATTTTGAGAACAACCGGTCGACATCTATTGATGTAATACTAGCATACTTAAAATAGTCTTTGAACTCACTTAACAGATCTGCAGACGCACCATCAGTACCATCACAAATTTGTCATAATCTAGTAAAACTGGTGTCTTGCTTTAACACACATGCGAACTTTTCTCCACCGGTCTCATTTTTTGCGTCACCTATAGAGTGTAGCAGCCGATTTACTTCGTCCACTACTTGCAGTGACTCCGTTAACGACAACACACTGTTTTGTATATTTTGTATGACCTCATGTAATCCTTTATAAGTTCTTGTGAATAGTTCTTAAAGCTGTTTCAACAGAGACATCTTCGAATTTTGTCTGGCTTTTCTCAATAACTGCAGCCACTTCTGGATTGAATTGTAGTATCACAGCTTTCATTTGTATTCAGCATAATAAAGAGTTGCCTTGAACCATGATCTCCAACGTTTAAGAGTCGGCTGTGATTGTTCGGGAATACCGAGACACTTGCTATGAAATGCGCCAAGACGTTTAGGAGATTTAAGGAACGCTTTTTTTGTACTTGTTATTAATGCATCTACCTTTGGAAAACCTTGTCGATTAGTGTCTGCCACAAGGTGTAAAGCATGCACTTTACACGTAACATGTACCAACCTACAACCATGTTTTTGAAGAGAACGGCCTACCAAACGTATTTCCCGGTCATAAACATTAACACTTGACTTTTTGATAGGATAAATTTTTCTAACGTCTCCAGCATCACCCGCGTAATTGTTTGACCAGTACACTCAGTTAGTCTTTTGCTAGCTAGTAATAATGGAAATGTCGGTTTAAGAGGGCCCAGTACACGTACTATAACATTTAAAATAGATTTTTTTTTACAATCTGTCATCTAGTCAACACATAATCACAGCCGTGTATATTTTAATACACATTTGATCTTATTTACAATGTCTTCGCTTACAGTGGGTATATAGTTAAGCAACGTTGTGCGACTTGGTAACGTCACCTTGGGATTGTATTTATTTCAGAAGTCCTGAAATGATTGTTTATCAAATATGTGCTGCGGAACTTCACAGGCAATCAGCATTAAGAGTAAATCGAACATAAACTTTGTTGTCGAAGGCATACCATTTTTTTTCAGTTTTATGTTGCACAGAATTTACGTGACGTTTACAATCACGTTTGTTCCAGCACATCAGGTCTATCTCGCACACCTTACAAATTATTATAGCACAAATACAACAAATAAAATGGTCAACAATACAACGGAGAGGAATAAATTATGTTGTACACACCACGAGGCATAACAAGAGACTAAAATCAAATGTTAGTCTTTACTAAAATAGTAAACAAGTCTCGCGTACATATTTGGGTATTTCTCTACCTGGCACCTCCCGTGACTTGCGGACCGATTTGTCAAACATTAGTAATAATGTACGCAACGTTCACTTTCCGAATTTCATGACAATATATTAATTATTTCCAGAGAAATATCGGAAAGACTAAAAATAAATTAAAACTTCAACGCCATCTATCTCGAAAACTAATTAGTTATAAGTTTATATGACAAATCTATTTTATTTTAGCGTTTTCTATCGATTCTTTAAAATTCGCAATTAAAATCTGGCCCACCCTAAAATAATTTGATGATGTACCATACGATCTTGAAGTATTAATGGGTAATTTACTCAAACTTCCAGTATAGAGACTGAAATAGTTGAATTTGGACAAGTAACTAGTTGTAAAATTTGATACTATTTTCGTCTCTGTGCAAATTTTTATAAAATAACCGATAAATATAAAGCTCTTGAGACTAATTATAGCACAGAAATAATAACAGTTAAAAAAATACTATCTAAAAGAAACACTAACACAAAATGTAGAACTAAATGTATCGATGCAATCTTTTGGTTACATTTAAAATCTAATAACCAAATTTCTAAGAAAAATAAATTAATTATTTAAGTATAACCTAGCATCCTTTCAAATAATAAGCAAATATGAAGAACATGTGCTTTCAGCATGTTTCTGAATTGAAGGAGAAATACTTACCATTTGGTGTTGTTTTTCATTGCTAATGACAGTAGGAATCGTTTCAAGGGTAAATATTGAATACAGTAAAAGAAAATTCTGAAAAATCACTCTGGTGCTAGCCGAATACACCAAAAGTAATGATTTGAATATTTTCTCTTTGGTACTACTCGGGACATGAGTTATCGTGCAGACGGAAGGATGGAAAGATATTTGATCATGTGAACATTTATCAAATAGATTCAAGAAGAGTCAAAATGTAAGTACGAACTAAAAATTTGCGTTCGAAAAAAATTATAATTTAGGTCTAAGTTGATCAAACCCATCGACTCTGTGTGTTTTAAATTGCGAAGGATAACGAATTTTTAACATATTATTGAAAATGTAAGTCATTAATTATGGTGCATAATCTGCACATGAAAACGGGATAATTATACCAAACGTAACTGGGATACTCAACAGTTAGACAGTTTTTGATTAATATCATCGAGATATAGTTTATCATAACTGATTTAAATTTAGCATTACTTCATATATGGTACAGTATTAATTGTTCTTGTAGTTTATATCAATCCCTTGTGAACTTGGTAAATATTCTGCAGTTGGCAGCAATGAATTCTCTAAATCTGAAATTCTGCAAGTTAATAATTTATGACCTCAATACATGTTTTAAAAAGTTTGGAATATTTCAATAATATTACGTATATAGTTAGAATGTTGGTTATTGTTTATTTTATATACGAGTACCTATACACTTTTAAATACAATTTTGTTTTTTTAATAGCTATACAGAGAACATAGCACCTACGGTATACGTACAGTATTGAGTTTAGTATCCAGTATAGATTGCGACATATTGACTTTGAGGAATGAATTCGATGGTGTCTTTAAATATTAGAAAAAAAATAGCAAGAATGGTGATGCCATGAACACGTTTGATGGATGTAATGTTGATTTAGGGCCGACTCAAGAGACCCTTTTTCCAACTATATTAGTATACATTTTTAACACCACAATTTGTAAGTTGACAGTTAAATTATGCGTGCAGATTTTTTCCAATAATTTAGTAATATACCACCATTACATTGTGTTAATAATAACTGTAGATACTTACGATTAGAAGACTGAATGTTTATGCTAAAACATTTTAATTAGTTATTTAATTATTAAGAAAAACGGTGCAACAATAAGCCCAAAAGTGTGTTGCAATATCTTGCACACACTTTTAATGCGTTGTAATAATATACTTGAAAAATAGCTACATTTAATATTTAGGAAGTAGGATTCAAAGAAAAAAAATAGAAACAATTATTTTTTGCTAGTTATTTAAAAAATTTTTTTATTAAAAATACATTCAAAATCATGCTATCCAAATTTATCAAGACCTTCTTGATTCTAAATTCAGTAAACACTGACTGCAGTTCTGGCAGTAAACATGTGTTGGCCCCCGTGGTACATAAAACTACACTATGATTGGTTAATAGTAATACCCAGTTATGTATCTGACCGAAGCAAAGTATCACCGAGTTTTGTATCTGAGTTAGATTTTAACACCTATTTTACCATGTAAAATACTAACTTATTGGCTAGTCTTGTAAACAATACATACTTATGTTTGAATAATATAAAATCCGAGTTCTTTTCAATTTTTGCAAAAAATGAATTTTGCTAGGGTACACATATGTACAGGGTGGGCATAGCGTAACTCGGTAACTGTAAGAGATACAAAAAAAGGCACATTCTCTATATCTTTTTTTGAGACAGATTCATTGGCGAAAACAAAAATTTGCTATCGTCTTTTGTTTTCGAGTTATAAACAAAAATTCGATATTTCGACTTTAAACACATGTCAATATCTTGGTTGTTGGTGAAGTTATGAAAAAACAACTGTTACATTCTTCAGGCACTTTTTCTGTATAATACAGTGGCGTCAAGAAAATTAAAAAAAAAAGGTGCAATATGGCATAAAGTTGTAAGTGTTTTTTTAAATAGGAATCATAGTTGGATATAGTTTAGTTAAAATTTTTTTCTCTTTCAAACTCTATATCATATGTGGGGTCGCTTTTGATGTGTAAGTATTTAATAATAATAATAATAATAGACTTTATTAGCATACTTTGCTATACAATCAAGAATACAAGATTTACAACACTAATCAATGTAAAAAGGACAAAGTACTTAACTAAATACACATACATAACTTAATGTTTACAATTTTTACAATTACAATATAATATGGTCATGGACAGACACAAAGAGTATGAAATCTGTATAATATATTTTATATTGTCCATTTTTCTTTTACATGGACTGTACACTTTGTTTTAAATATATTTGAATTTTGACTATTTTTAACCTCACTTGGTAGGTAATTATATAACTTCAATCCCTTGATAAATAATTGGTTTTCACCAAAGTTTGTGTTTGTTCTTTGTATATAAAAATTTTGTTGACCTCTAGTTTCATGATTATGTATGTCACTCACAAAAGTACATGTATCAAAAAGATGTTTAGGTAGCATATTATTCGATAACCTTATATATAAACAAAAAAACATTCAGCATAATAGACTGTCTTACAGACAATATATTTGCACAGTCCAACATAGTTTTAACTCTTGTATAAATATTACAATTCAATATGTTTCTTAGTGCTTTATTTTGTTTAGTTTAATAGCGAAAATAATCTTTTAGTAGATTACTTTTTGCGTTTTTTTAATATTTATTCCAAGTAGGTGTTTATCCGTTTGTCAGTAAATTGCATATTAATAATTTTGTTTCTATCATAATTACGCCCCAGTTAATCATAAAATTGAAGATGTCTTACGAAAATTACGAGAAATATGATATACTAGAATGCTTTATTCAGAGTAGTAACAACTGTGATATTGCATCCGAAATATATTTCAGTCGCATTTTTAAGAGGTTAAAAGAAAATCTCATTAATTGTGGGTAGTACTAGTATAGTAATCGTGATTTTTTTAGACCTCAAGATTTTGATTAATTTATACTTTTTGAACTCTCCTGAGTCCTTTCTATTTTCCGAATGATGTTTGTCGGTGCGTGTGTGTGTATGTGTGTCTCCGCGATAACCCAAAAAATACTAATAGGAGACTTCCGAAATTTGGCAGTTAAGCTGTCAATAACATTTTAGGTGACACCAGTGGCGGCTGGCGGATTTAGGTTATAAACCATATCTCAGTATTGGAGCATGGAACCCAAGTAAGACACGACTATCAGTACTGACTGAAGAAGCTTTGCAGAAAAATATTGAAAAAAAATTTGAGATAAAAGTTACAAAAATGCCAAGACTTCCCCAGATTCCTTCTAGACCAGTAGTACAACCTTTGCAAACAAAAAGTTCTTCATCTTGTAAATTTCAAAATGTCGTAACTTTACAAAAAATCAAAATTTTTGAAACAAAAAAAAATGGTGATAAATTTTTCTTCTTATTAAAAAAAAAAATAGTTTGCAAAGATTTTACTAATGGTCTAGAAGGAATCTGGGAGGTTGGGCAATTTTTGTAACTTTTTTTCAAATTTTTTTTTCTACAAAACTTCTTCTATCAGTACTGATAGTCGTACCTTCAAATATTGCTTGGGTTCCATGTTCCAATACTGAGATATGGTACAACCTAAATCCACCAGCCGTCACTGGGTGACTCGTTAAATTTGGGGAATATGGTACCACCAGAAGAGACACAATGAATGAAAAAAAGAAAAACGTGCAATTTCGGAAAAAAAAAATAATTTATTGCATTTCTGGACGAGTCTCGACAAATTATAATGAAAAAACATAACTTTATGGAAATAAACTGTCTGCATGTCTGTAGTACCGCGATAGTAGCCACAGTTTTTGAGAAAAAGCTTTTAAATTTAGTACACATGTTCTAAAGGCCAAAGATAATGATAAATTAGATGATGAGCAAAATTGGCCAGCTGAAAGGAGGTCCATGGGACCCAAACTTTTTTGTATTTGCCTTTACAAAAAAATATATTCTTGATGAAAGATTATAAATCATGTCTACTATATCGTCAATAAAATATATTTTCCAATTACTTAAATAAAGCTGATCTAAATTTAAATTTTCTAGAGTGAAAGGAAAAATAATAACGATGAATTTTTTTTTAGCTAATTATCATTTACTAATAGTGGAGGATCCGAATAGTAGTAGCACGTTCTCTTGATTCCAATATTGAGGTTAACTGCTCCAAAATAATGCTCAGAGTATTTACTAGTCTATCGCTACCTTTCTCAATTGCACGACAAATAGTATACTCTCTTTCATCCGATGGACGAGCCGGCGCAGCTGCAATGCTGCGTCCTCTTCTATCGCACCGGATAGTTTGCTCGGACCTCTTTGTCACACATTTTCATTCTCACCAATATTTCGCTTTTTTAAGCTCGCCAACCGGAATTTAAACCAGATTTTTCGCAGACAACCCTATATCATTCTCTACAATTTAATGACCTTTATTGATATAAGATTTATTCATTAAACAGATGAATGTAAATTACTAGTACGAATTACCTGTTTATACCTGCCAACCCAATAGTTACGCCAGGAAAAAATAGACAACCTAACGTTTGCATATTCTATGGGCATCATAGTTTCGATTGGAATAAAATTTGTTCCTTAAACAAATGAGTGCAATGTTTAAAAAAAAGTTATTTTTGAATTTTTAATTAATCATAGTCTTGCCAGGAATTTTTTAGCCAACCCACCGCGATATATTTTATAACATATTAAAATTAATATAAAATATTTTTCATCCATTAAACGGATAGGTGAAGGTCGTTTTTAATTCGGATTTTAGACTATATCTTTTACAAAACTTATCACAGATAAGTTAAGTACATTAGGGATGCCAAGTTAGTTGCTTTGAATTCTTTCAATAAGCCACCTTGACGAAGCTAAAAGCAGAAACAAGTGTCGGTGGATGTTTTAAAGGATTAAAGTGATTGTTCAACTGGTGAGTACTTTTGTTTTATTTATTTTTGGTTTTACTGAACAGAAAATTACATTATTGAGTTAGTCACACTGAACATAATGTGCATATTATCTTTTTTGTAATCCAAGTTTCAGCGTTTTGGCAAATAGCCAGAAAAATAATTGTTTAAAAAGATATATGTTATACTTATCTGTGATAAGTTTTGTAAAAGTTAGTAAATAATAATTAGCAAAAAAAATGTCAGCGTTATTATTTTTTATTTCACTCTATATTTTAAACTTTTATCAAGAAGAGGATACCTAATT
This sequence comes from Rhamnusium bicolor, assembly GCA_029963845.1. Classification (NCBI taxonomy): domain Eukaryota; kingdom Metazoa; phylum Arthropoda; class Insecta; order Coleoptera; family Cerambycidae; genus Rhamnusium; species Rhamnusium bicolor. The sequence goes on from JANEYF010005867.1 coordinate 60,722, forward strand.
TGTTTTTAAATTTTTTATACATTTGACCTCATAAAATGGGGTTAGGATAAATTTAACAGTTTGATATTTGAAATGTCTAGTTTAGTTACAAAAATGTCAATGTCAATAAGAAGAATTATTAAAATATGACATGAAATATTATTGACAGTATCGAATAACGCTGATAATTAATTATTTAAAAATTTTAAGGAAACCTTTAAAATTTAATTGAGGTAAGTGAAAAATTAACAGAATGATTTTTTTACATCAGGATAATATATTGTCATAATATTTATGGGTCATAAAAATTAAGTTGTTTAAAAGAAAGAAATAAGAACAATATTTAAGAAATCAGCTAAAATGGCAATTACTTTGAACATTAATAGCAGGAAATGTAATAATACTGTGGTCAAATTTGAAATTTGTTGTTTCATATAACAATAAAATACTTAAAACGTAAAGAAATAACAAAATGTGTTGAGAGCCATGAGGCAAGAAATAAGAATATTAAATGAACATAGTTATTAGTATTTAAGTTATAATGTTTATTTAAGTTATAATGTTATAATATAGAAGTACAGAATATTGGCAAAACATTGTAATTAAATTAAACAAAAGTGAAAATGATGCATTTGACGAAGCATGCAATCATCATAATTTATTTGAAGTCAGTTTGGAAATCTTGAGATACAAATCTTCAGCTAGTATTGCACTCAGGGTAACTAGGAAAAACAAAGGAGGTGGTTGATTAATTTGGGATGGGAGAGAATATTGTTTTTGAATAACAAGAGATTTAAAACTGGTGAATATAAAAGTTTAGTAAATAAAATAAAGCTCTTATAAATAAGGCGTATTATAAGAAGTTAAAGAAGAATAAATTAACAAGCAGAAGATAATTGGAAAAATTGGGGGAAGTTAAAAATTATAATAATTGGAAGCAGAATAGATAAAGCAATCAAAATACCTATTAAAACCTCCGTTTGGGAATAATTAAATACTTAAAAGTAAATGTCAAAGTGAATGTCAGATGGGGAAGAATTAAAGATAGAGAGAATAATAAGAAGTTTGGAGAGTACAGGAAGAGGAAAGGAGCGTAGGAGACAGAGTTAAAGGTGCATGCAACGAGTGTTAGAAATATAAGGAATTTGGTATGTGATAAAACTTTATTAAAAACCAGTGTCAGAACAATATTAAATTTAAGGAATCAGATTGTTAATGGTTATTATAAAAGTTGGAAATCATTATATTATGATCATTTGGTATTTACTCTTGGCCTAAATTTAATTTGTAACGCCCTAGAACCGGCTCTTATGAGATAAGTGTTTCATGTTCAAAGTGCATTAATCTAAAATCCAGGTTCATTTATTAATTTGGTTGGCGCTCAGCACAATTAAATCGAGAAATTGAGTAAGTATAAAATAAAAATAAATTATCAGGAGTAAGTTATCACAATATATTTGTATAAGAAAGTTATGTGCTGGCCACATCAGATATTTTTGTATTTCTTACAGTTACCTAGTTACCCCATACAAATATCGAAATTTGCCCACCCTGTCCAGACCAAATTGTTCATATTTAACAGCCACGAATGCAGAACGACTATTAGTTGTTATCATGTACGCTAATGCGATGGCGGACTTCAGTCACTCTGAATAATACATTGTATCAAGCGGTATGTAATTTATTAATCATTTTATACTTTTGCTTTTATTTGTCTACCTATGTATTTCTGTCAGCCATATGAGGCAGTAATAGCCACCCGCCCCGGACTCTTTATACCCATACTTAAAAAAACCCCCAATTTTAAAACCCCCCCCCCCCCCCCCACCCCCAAATTTTTTTTCAAAAAAAACCCCCCAAAAAAAAAAATCCCAAATTTCCCCCAAAAAAAAACCCCCCAAAACCCCCCCCTTTTTTCCCCCAACCGAAAAAAAAAAAAAAAATTTCTCTCCCTTCAGCCAGGTAAACCCTGTCCTGCAGCAAGTTACCGGCAGTAATAGATACCGGTCCTGGACTACCGGTCTAATTTCCTATATCTAAAACTTATTAGTTGTTGAGATACTACCAATAAATTTGAGATTTTCCCATCTCTGTGTCACATAAAATTCACATCAGACCAGTCAAATACAAAATTCATCTGACTTCCAAAGTGTATAATACTAAGTACCAACTGGTAAAAACTCTCCTGATCAGGCTATCCTATAATTATAAGGCCTATCCCCCAACCACTGCTTCGCCCCGAAACACAGTTCGGCCGCCTCCAGACGACGCAAAACAAATTGCTACGTCTCCTCACTAACTCAAATCGTTACATAAGTATACAACAACTCCACGAGACGGCTAATATGCCTTACATTAGAGATTACATAATACAGACGGCCACCAAATTTTTCAGACATAACATTCAAAAGTCCACTCTCACCGCGCACATCACCGACATTAGGAACTACCACGAATTTCAACATACACACAGACTAATACACGAAAACTTACCTTTGTTTTTTGAATAACTTTGCTTTCAGACACACAATGACAGACATCTCCAATTTTAGTACCCTTTTCCAAATATATATTTATTACTTACCCCTAACCGTAACTTTCCTAGATGACCGCCCTATTGCCTTTCACCCTATTTTCGACAGACAATCTAAATTTCAATTCTCTTAAGCAGGTTTTTTCTTGAGCTTTTTCCTGCATGACTATTACTATAACGATATTTCTATTATTTGACTGCTTGTTAATTTTTATGATGCTTTTTGCAAAATATTAATTATTTTTCTTTACGCTGTTGATAGGAAAGCGTCCGCCTTATACATAACAACAAAAAGGATGCCGCCTAGCCACAACGGGCCCGACCACCTGGCCAGACGATCAAGGACCCGCCGACAGGTGGAATATTGATCTTTGCTTTTCGACCTGGACTCGTCCAGGTCGAGTATACAGTAAAGCCGATTGGCTAATAACATTTTGCGTTTTTATGTGAATATACTTATATTCATTGTAAAGCCAGAATGTGGCGCCTAGTTAAGTTTTTATCATGTATATACAATATTAAATAAATCTTTTAAATTGGAATTGGAATTGGTCCTGGACTCCGGTCTAGTTTCCTGTCTCTGCTTATTAGTTTGTTGAGATACTACCAATAAATTTTGAGATTTTTCCCCATCTCTGTGTCACATAAAATTCACATCAGACCAGTCAAATACAAAATTCATCTGACTTCCAAAGTGTATAATATTAAGTACCAACTCACCTTGATCAGACTATCCTGTAATTATGAAAACTGGGAAAAAAACGGAAGGAGGCGTCATCAATAGAAGGGGATTCTGGATTATATCTATCTGCTATTCGTAGAAAGTCACTAGTAGTCCAGTCACATTAGAGGTTTCACCTCGGAATGAGAGATAATAAGCTGTAAACTTGTATAAACCTTTATTTTGGCGTTCTAAAAGTTGTCTCAAAAGTCTCATAAAATCTCGTGTCCGAGTCTTAAGATATTCAAGGTCAAAGGTCACAAAAATCGGTTTTTTGCAAATATCTCGCTTCCTATGGTTTTAATTCCATTTGCATTTATTATAAAAATTGTAGAGAATAAAATTCTCTACAACTTTTGTCTCAAACATTTTTTTTATATACTCAACCGTTTTTGAGATAGAGGGCAGAGAGCGCCGCGCTTGCCTATTCACAGCATAATGCAAGGTCAACCGTAAGTCCCGCTAAATAATACGCCATATGAATTCTATAAATCATTAAAAAAATATATAATTATGAATAATTTGCATTGTTTATTAATCAATACATTATATTTAATGATATTTTTCATTTATCGAATATATATTTGTTTAATATTACCTTTCCGTGTAATCAAACAATTGTTGAGTGGATATTTTAAGTATATTTTAATTATATTCTAATATATATGTTAATTATATTTTGAGTAGAAAAAGAATAGAGTAAATACATTTTAATTATATCTTTATTTAGAAATACTTTTTCATATATTTATTACAGTTGAAGTTCAAATGTGGGAAAGTTTTCAAAAAGTTTTATAATTAGAAGGACTTGAGTCTTAATTTTCTTCTTCTTCTTCATCATCGTCTTCCGTCGCTCGAAAATTTCCAATTCAATATCATCATTATCGTTGTCAAGGATATTTGTCTAGATCTTCGAGAATTTCGGGGTCAAATGTACTATCTTCATCGAGATCGATTTGATACGATGAAGCATTGAGGCACGCTTGCCCATTACACTGGCCACAAGCTAAAGAACATTGCAACCCTGATTTCCTGCATCCGCAGCGTGAACCACAACCATTCTTGTAGTTGATTACACGGAAAAGTAAGTAATATTAATCAAATACATATTCGATAAATGAAAAATATTATTAAATATAATGTATTAATTAATAAACAATACAAATTATTCATAATTATATATTTTTTAATGATTTATAGACTTTATACGGCGTATTATTTACCGGGACTTACGGTCGACCTTGAATTATGCTGTGAATAGGTAAGCGCGGCGCACTCTTCGCCATCTATCTCAAAAACGGTTGAGTATATAAAAAAATGTTTGGAACAAAAGTTGTAGAGAATTTTATTCTCTACAATTTTTATAATAAACGCAAATGGCATTAAAACCATAGGAAGCGAGATATTTGCAAAAAACCGATTTTTGTGACCTTTGACCTCGAATATCTTAAGACGCGGACACGAGATTTTATGAGACTTTTGAGACAACTTTTAGAACGCCAAAATAAAAGTTTATACAAGTTTACAGCTTATTATCTCTCATTCCGAGGTTGACCATCTTTTTTTGGCTAAAGTAACTGGATTATAGAGAATTTGCTTCCTAACGAACATTAGTATAGTATTTCTATTCCTTAAAATTTAATCTATATCAGTAAAATAGGTCGCCAAAAGTAAAGATGGTGCGCTGGTATTACGAAAGAAAATTTTTCTACCAATAACCACATCTTGGTTAACAAATGCAAAAATCATAGCTAGTTTTTTACTGGTATTATCGAAAAAATTCTCTAATCGATAGATATAATATTTTCATTTTCATTATTTATGAACCACCAATTTAGACAAATTAAATCTCAGAGTTGTAGTAAATATAACATGGTAGATGAAATGTCTTCATCTTAATGCTTAACTAACATAGAATATTGACAATCGCTTAAAAATATACAAGTAATCATTCTGTATATGTCCATGAGTAACTGATTCACGTTTCAATCTGGGTGCACTTTTTATAGATTCGTATAGAAGGGAAACTAATTCCATTACGTTCAAGTTTTCTTATCCTTTTCCTTTGTGAAATACTTTACCTGGAAAATCAATTACAGATAAGGCAAGGAAAATGTCTAGGTTGATTGATAGCTGATGACCTAACATGAATTATTCGGTGCTTGATTAAAGCAGAAATAGGGTATTAGGGTCCACTATACATATTGAAAAGAATCCATAGGATAGCTTAATATCATTAGTATGATAATATAATCCTCACTCAGTTTACTAATTGACATTAAACTGTAGATTGTAAAATAATTATCATTTCAATTACTGAATAAATTTTTTACTTTACCTCATTTCAGAGAGAATTGTACAAAGATTTAAATTTTAACATAATTTAAATCTTACCAGATATGTTGCTCTTTGTTCTCAAAAAATATTAATTTGTCTGTCACTAGCGTTGCTATTTTTTGAGCCCACTTAATGGTAAGAACGACGAAATTTTAATATTGGATTTTATCACTAATTTATAATAACTAGAGGGAGGAATATATCCAAAGTGCATATATATATACATATATGCATTTTTTTCATATTTCATCCAATTACATGATGTTTCTGAAAAAACTGTATTTTTATGCATATTTGGAGATTTTTCGTCATAACAAATTATCGGAGCCCCCGGTTTACCTGCCCTTTGTTATATATCATTTATTAGGTTTCGGGGATTTCCAATAAAAAAGTTCTGAATACCTGGAGGGGTTCTGAGTATCTGAATAGGGTCAATAAATTTCCAAGAAACTTGTTCTAAAATGTGCCTGCCTAATTATAAGATAATATTCTTCGCTGTAATGGCCCGGCCTAATCACCTAGATACTCCCAGTTCAGTTTGTCGGTAGAGTTCAGTGTGAAAATAGTGGTTTGAGAATATTTATTTGATTTCACAATGTCTAAAATGCCAAAAACTTCTTCATGGATTAAAAATGTTCCTAAGTTGGAGCTTAGTGGAGATAAAGTATTTTGCAAAGCTTGTGCAAAAATCGTAAGTACCTATTATTTCTTACAAGTTACTGTTTTATTTTTCAAAACAGATCAATTTTCAGATATTCAACGATTGAGATTTTCAGTTTATTATGTTTTGACCAACTGTATTAGAAAAACTGTAATGGCTTTAACTTTCTTAACTTAGCTTTCTATTTTCTATCTATTGATATGCAGTTTGAACTTAAATGATTGTTTTGTTTCAGATTGTCTGTGAAGAGAAGTTCTAAGTGGATCAACACTTGTAAACATCTACACACAAAACCAAGTTGCAAAAAATGAAATCTGGGTCCGTTCAGCAATATGTGAAAACCATATTTCTATATGTTGGAAACCAAACAAGAAGTGAAACGGAGGTGTCTCATCAAGACAAAGCTTTAGTCGTAGCGAACATTCCTTTAAAAAAGCCTCAAAATACCCAATTCAAAGAATTTTACCAAAATATTGTAACCAAAACATCCCTGATGAATCTACTATAAAAAAAGAAGAATATGCATGCAGTATATAAAACTGTCATACAGGAAATTACAGTTTCACTGGACAATGACAGTTTTTATATTATTGTTGAAAGTACAGATGCTTGTGGTCGATATATTGCACATCTTATTATTGGAGCCCTACAAGAAAATAATAAAAGTAAATCATATTTAATAGCTTCAAAAGAGTTAGACAAAACAAAACATGTGACCGTTACCCGTTTTATTCAATCGTCTTTGTCATGAAAAGTTCTTGATGTTTTTGTCTAATGCAGCACCGTATATGGTAAAAGTGGGCCAAAAATTAAAAATATTTTATCCCAATATGGTGCATGTCACTTGTTTTCTACATGGGATAAACAGAGTTGCAGAAAGCGTCAGAACTGAATATCCCTTGGTAAACAAACTAATTTCAAATGTAAAAAAAGTGTTTTTAAATGCATCTCTGAGAAAGCAGATGTATAAGGAGCGATTGTCAGGAGTAAGTTTACCTCCGGAACCCGTAATTACCCGGTGGGGAACAAGGATTAAAGTCGCAATATTCTACGCAGAACATTTCGAAGCTATTAAAGAATTAATTCTAGATATAGAAGACAACTCGCAGTGTGTAGTCAAAGTCAATTAATGCTGAAAAATGCAGATGTAGCTGAGCAACTTGTTTTCATTAAAATTAATTTTATACCAGATATAATAGTTTCATTAGAAAGTAGAAATTTACGTTTAAGCGATCGATTAATTTTGTTGAATCTTTTTCCGCTAAATGTAAAAAGATTCCCAGTGATGTAGGTGTTAAAGTTAGAAAAAAAAATAGATGCTACTGTAGAAAAGAATGAAGATTTCAAATCTTTACAGTCAGTAAATAGTATTTTTGTTCGTAAATCATCCAAGGAAGTTACACCTTGGCCTTATAGGTTACTACCCAAATTGCAGTAATGTCCTATTATGTCGGTAGATGTTGAAACAACCTTTTCTATATATAAACATATATTTACTGATATTCTTATTGGAAAATTTTGAAAAGCATTTAATTATAAATTTCTACTACACAATTTCAAATTAAAGTATTTATATAATTTTCTTTTATTGTATTTTATATCTTTTGTTTTAATTTTTCTCGAAATAAATATTTTCTATAAAATTAATGTCTGTGTGTTTGCTAAGTAATTTTACATGTTAAATAAAGGCCCATTATTGCATATTTGGCCAAATAAATGCATATAATTGCATATTTTAAATAAAAATGATGCATATATATGTACATATTTTGATTGAATATATTCCGCCCTTTAGTAATAACTAACTATTGTTATTTTCAAACGTTAATAAACAACAAATGGATATGATAATAAAAAAGTTAAATTGATTTTATTATATCTCAAATAACGTAAGTGTTCTTTGCATCTAATTTCGAAAATATGACCGTATTGACTCATGTAAAAGACTCTACAATCCTGACATGATAATTTATAAATTTCTGATTTATTTAAATTTACAGATTTGTCATTGACAGGGTATAAAAGATGGAACGTTTTGAATGATTTAAGAGCCCTCGCCAGATATAAAATGCACTATTTTTTAAGAAATTATATCTTATTTAAAGATAAAAATTAAGAAAAAATTCTTAACATTTCAAATGAAGGATCGTAATTAAAAAAATCCTGTGGTTCCAATTTAGCGTTTTACTGTTCCAATTTCGTATATTACTGGATTTCATTTTTATTGTGGAATACAAAAATAACACAAAAAAACACCAAATATGTACCGCAGTAATTTTCATTTATGTTCCTCCCCTTGACCTATTATAATTTTTTTTAAGATTTTTTTACATTTATTTTTTTGAAAATTTTGTATTTTAAACGACTGAACTACCTTCGGCCTGTTTGCCCTCAAACCCGCTATTTACATCATTTGTGGTATTTGCAGGACTGTCATGTGGTATTTTAGTGCTTGAAGCTGAATATAAACACATTTTTCGAAAAAAAAAAAATCCTCTTTTTTGAGAAAACTATAGATTAAATTAAATTAAAATTAAAATTAAAATTAAACACCACAGCTAATACAACCCCCTATGTCCCTGAGGAAGCCTCAAGGTATCTTGTGTGGGAGGGCTACACATTTAGAGACATTGAACACACACCAAATGTTCGAGTATGCTAGGATTAATTTCTGGTTTAGAAAAAATCCTAACTTATCAACCGGGGATTGAACCCGGGATTCCAGGGTGAGTGACAAGTGTCCTTACCACTCGACCACCTAGCCAAATCATTAAATTCAATAAATTAGAAACATACAATTTCTCATATGCCTATACAGGGTAACTCAGAAATAAACTGAAGAAAAAAAAACCATAATAGAGTTCAATATGCTACGATTTTCCCAAAATATAAAAAAACCGTTGTTAGATTTTGATAAAAAAAGGTAAGAATCATACCTGCCTGTGGCTTATTTTGTACGTTATAATTTCACTGGTTGAAATCAATGACAAACTTTTTATACAGGAAAAAGAACCAGCCAAAGAGAAGTGAAGAAATAAGTTAACTATCATATACAGGGTGGGGCAATAGTGCCTCAGGCTTCGATACCTCGAGTTCTACGATAGCTAGAAATTAAAAAAAAAATACAAGTACACTAGATCAAAAAGTCTAAAATCAGAAATTATTTTCGAATATACAGGGCAAGCCAAGACTAAATTACAGGATCAAGTGCCTTTTTTTTTTTAAATGGAATGCTATGTGTGTCAGTAAATTTTTTGCAGCCCCCTTTCTAGACTGTATTCATTCCTATATTATTATTAACTATCTCCCAACCACTTGAATGCAATGAATTTTTTTGTTAAAATAATGCCATCTGCAGATGCATATTGAATAATCACCAAAGTCACAATTATGGGTTTTAAGAAAAACTTATGTGAATACTAGTTACGAGACATCAAATTAATGTTTTTTGAATCATTTTTATTTCCTAAAACTGTACGTGGTGACAAAATTCAAGAATAAACTTAAAAAAATAGAGATTCATTCAAATAATCCATTTTTGGACCTGGGGATCTAGCAGGGCATTTAGTGGGTCCATTCCTTCCAGACCATTGAAGTGGGTAGGTATTATTTAAGTAGTCTTTAACTGCATATAAATAATGTGGTGGAGCACCATCTTGCTGAAACCACATCCTATTTCGAATCCTTTCAGGAAGATTGACCAACAATTGTTGGCAGCAAGTTTTCCAGAAAATGAAGATATAAATAGCTCCAGTCAATGTACCATCAAAGAAATGTGGCCCTATTACATGTTCTCCAATAATTCCTCACCAAACGTTTATAGACCATCTGCGCTGGTTATCAACTTGGCTAAAAAAGTGAGGACTTTCCGAAGCATAATAATAGAAATTATGCCTATTGACAAATCCATTTTTATGAAAAGTTGCCTCTCCGTGAATAAAACATTACTGAAGAAGCTGACATTTTATTTCTGGCCCAATTACAAAACTGTAGACGCCTTTGAAAATCATCATTAGAGAGTTCCTGGTGTATTTGAATATGATATGCATGAAACTTATTTGTTTTTAAGATTCGACCCAACAGATCGTCTACTAATTTCTTCTAATGAGCTCACTTCTCTCTGACTAATATGGAGATTCTCAACAGTTGCCAGCACCACAGAAAACTCATATTTTTCGATCACAACACGTTTTATTCTTTCACTTCTTTTGTATTCGACATTTCCAGTTTCCACAAATCTATCGAATAGGTTTTGGAAGCTGCTAACATCAGGAATCTTTCCTTCAGGATACCTTTGCTTATAAATTCTATTGGCAAGAAAACAATAACCAAAATAAAGATAATACCTTTTCATACGTTTGGACAGAAAATCAGTCAGAGAAAGGGTCTAATGAAGTCGCGTCTTCTTTATTGAACTTCCTAAACATTTTGGAAAAAAATATGATAATTCTAATTTCGAGGGTTCCAAACGTCATACGTTAAAATTATTTTCATATTCATGTCCGGGATAAAACAAAAACTTAACAGTAATATTCGTATTATTATGTTTTATTCAAAAAAGCACTGTATTTGAAGAGATACATCACATTTTTCCTATACGAAGACATGTTCCTCCCGATCGGGTGTTTGGGCGTACGGAATTAATAGAGAAAATTGTGTCTCCTGAAGAATACTGCAATATTTTAAAAAATACGTCTATTGTCTTACGTTATGGTGAAAACTGGGAAGTAAAAGACTACAAGAGTATTGCCGACACCTCATTAAAATCTAAGTTTCCTTTTAAGAAAAGTGAACAACGTGTGTTCATATACCGAAAAAAAAAAACGTTTCGGTTAGCATAACATATACCGGAGAACCATGCTCCCATAGGATTTTAAAGAGCAATAAATTCAACATTCTTATGCTTTAGACACAGCCATTAAAATGGCACCCCTAAATATGAACAACATTCTGAAAAAGGGAAATGTTCTTCATCTCATACAGCATCTCACTTTATCCGAGGAAGCGAATCGTTTTTATAACGTAGCATTGACGAATTTTGGCCGTGATATTCCAGAAGAAACAGTGGAGCCAGCAAACGAAGAAAATGAGCCATTCATTTAGGAATATTCTTTGTAATCATTCTTTAATACTTTTTTCTTCAAATATGTGTTAAGTCCATGGACTTAGAGTGTTTTGAAAAACAACTAATAAATATATTCTTACAAAAAAATACGTATTATGTTTTTTTCTTTATTATATCAAGTGCTTTTTAATGTTTTTTAAACAAACAGTCATGAAAAAATTTAGTAAACGGATATATTAAAAATAAGGTGACAGTAAAAAATTGAGTTTATCTCCATTTGAATGTTTTGGACTTAGTTTTGAAAAAACAGCTCTTCAATTTCTGTCTGACTCGCCCAGAACAGAAGTCATGTCTACAAGTTCCGCTTTATTAAAATTCATTTTGTAAAACTCGAAATATTTTAAATTTAATACAAATAATAACTGACGACCGATAAGTGCGATAAATGTTCGTTTATACAAGACAATTTATACTAAACTGAGATTTTATTGCCTATCGAATAACGAAGACAGCAAATAAATTTACAATAAACTATTACAGTAAGGGACCAGTTAAATACTATTTATCCATTTCAATGGATTGGAAGAAATGGTGTCACTAAATGGCCTTATTTCAAAGGCACATAGAGACGTGTGTTAATCAAAATGGGCAACATGTGGAGCACTTATTATAATTTTTTCTAATGAATTATTTGAAGAAACCCCAATTTTTTTAGTTTATTCTTGAATTTTGTACTTATTGCGCAATTAAACGAAAATGGTGGCAATTAGCTATAGGGAAGTACTTACAAAAAATGTTCGTTCTTCATTTATACATCACACTGTCGAAAATATACAGGGTGTTCCATTTAAAAAAATTGAGAAAATTCAATTTAAATAGTTTTTAATTGAAAAATAACTTTTTGGCCACCCTGTACATTTTTAGGAAGTAAAAATGTTTCAAAAACAGTAATTAGATGTCTTGTAACTAGTATTCACATATGTTTTTCTTAAAACCCATAATTGTGTCTTTGGTGATTTTTTCAATGTGCATCTGCATTATTTCAACAAAAAAAAATCATTACGTCCAAGTGGAAGACAGTCAATAATAATATAGGAATGAATAGAGTCTAAAAAGAGACTTCAAAAAGTGTACTGATATATATATATAGTATTCCATTTAAAAAAAAGGCACTTGATCCTGTAATTTCGTCATAGCTCGCCCTGTATATTCGAAAATAATTTATGGTTATAGACTTTTTATCTAGTTTACTCGATTTTTTCTTTAAATTTTTAGCTATCGTAGAACTCGAGATATCAAAGTCCGACGCATTATTGCCCCACTCTGTATATTACAGACCAATACGATGGTTTGGCTTTAGGAGGGTATTAGCTTCCAGAAAAGAGTGTCCAATTAAAATTTTATTAACTCCTAGTCATTATACTGACCATATCAGACCTAAGCCCTACGTATTTGATCAATTTTGATGTATACATTTTTTAATAACTTGAAGATGTCAACACGATATCTTTGTAAAACTTTGTAAATTTTAATAATTTTATTCTGTTCATGAGATTTCAAACAGCATCCCATGGAATGTATGAACATGCTAGATAAGTGATGAAGGCAATTACTAGTCTATTGGTAAGGCATTATCAAAGTCAAAGGACTTTAAACTTTAAAGGCCTTTGTAATATAAGTAAATATATTATACAAATTCAGACTTGTGCTATTGATGATAAAGGGATATAAATGAAGGCAATATTCAATATTATATCAACACCAAATTAGATTATAATTCCAGATACATTCAAAGTATTATTAAAATAATGTTGCACTCAAATATTCATTTTTAGTATATTTTAGTTACTGTGTAATACTACGTATGTAACAAAACAAAATAATGTATTATTCAAAAAATCATTTTTACATCAGCACACATTTTACAGCATAATAGAAGTCTACTCCATTAGGTTCCTAGCTGATTGAAAAATTAGTTACGGATTCTTTATATGTTATCTTTTTTTCTCTTTTCCTTACGCTTTCAATAAGGCATTTAAAATTTGTGTACTTTGAATTATTTAGTACAGAAAAATGTATATTTAGTATTATGTAAATTTTATTTCGAGGAATAATTGCTATTCTATTCTATCTACTTTTTTGCAAAGAGCCTATTTTGTATACCAGGTGATTTTAAATTGAGTACCATAAATTAAACGGAGTGTAGATAAAGTCGAAAAAATACGAGAACCTAAATAATTTTTTTTCCGAAAATGCTACCTTAACAAGATACAGAGTATTAAATGGACAACTAGCGGATCACTCTTTTACTCATATCTATTAACAGAGTAAATCAACGGAATTTATTTTTTGTATACAACAATTACTTAGAAAGAGCAGTAATCAGACAAACTTTCGGTGCATTCTAACAATCCAGTGCCATACTGGGGTCTTGTGATATTTTATACTCTAGAAATTAATTGCTAACTGTTAACTAATAAGTAGGGTTGTCAAAAATGTTCCGTGGGACAGTGGCGTACGCCAAATTAACTAATACGAGAAACAATAAACTGTTACAATTTATAACAATGTATGTAAAACTTACCCTCTTAACTAGCTTGATGAACTAGCTTGCTTATCACAAACTAGAGAAGATGTGTAGCCATTTTGCAACGTCAGGTATATTTCTATGGTTGTCTCCATGAGTGATGTTCGTTTTGGTGAAAATATATTCTGATATTTTGAAAACGACCGTTCGACATCTACTGATGTAATACACGCACGTAAAATAGTCTTTGAACGCACTTAACGGATCTGGAGCTACACCATACATATTTGTCTTAATTTGGTGTCTTTATTTAAGACATTTGAGAACTTTTATGTAACGCGCTCATTTGTTGCGTCACGTGTAGCAGTAGATTTACTTCGTCCACTATTTGCAGTGACTCCGCTAACGACAACGCACTGTTTTCTAATTTTTTTATTCTTTCATGTGATAGTTTATAGTTCTTCGCAATATTTTTTAAAGCTGTTTCAATGGAAATATCTTCGAATTTTGTCTGGCTTTCCTTAATAGCTGCAGCCTCATCTGGATTGAATTGTAGTATCATAGCTTTTATTTGTTGGAAATGCACGGAGACGTTTAGGAGATTTAAGAAACAATTTTTTTGTACTTGCTATTAATCCATCCACCTCTGGAAAACCTTTTCGAATAGTTTCTGCTACAAGATGTAAAGCATGCACTTTACACGTAACATGTATAAACGTACAACCTTGTTCTTGCAAAGGACGGCCTACCGAACGCATTGTCACGGCGCCATCAGTCACAAACAGCAACACTTGACTTTTTGACAGTTCAAATTTTTCTAACGTCTCCAGCACCACCCTGGTAATTGTTTCGCTAGTACACTGATTTAGTCTTTTGCTAGCTAGTAACAGTGGAACTGTCGGTTTAAGAGGGTCCAGTACACGTACTATAACATTTAAAATATAATTTTTTTACAATCTGTTGTCTCATCAACAGATAACCACAGCCGTGTATTTTTTAATTCACATTTTATCTTATTTACCATGTCTACGTGTACAGTTGGTAGATAGTTACATAACGTTGTGCGACTTGGTAACTTCACCTGGGCATTGTATTTATTCCAGAACTCTCGAAATAGTTGTTTATCGAGTATGTGCAGCGGAACATCACAGGCAATCAGCATTAATAGTAAATCAAACATAAACTGTGTTGTCGAAGGACGCCATTTTTTTTATTTTTATGGTGTACACTATTTACGTGAAGTCCACAATCACGCTTATCCCAGCACATCAAATCTTTCTCGCACACTATACAAATTATTTTAGCACCATCATAGAATAAATCCGGGAATTCATCTATGAATTTATTCACCTTGTCAGCAAATGGCGGTTGTCTACCCCTGCGTACGTCTGCCATGCTTTATTATTAAATTATTATCAACAATACAGTACAATAAATAAAATAAAAACACAAAAACAATATGCAATACGCCCAAGTGACTTAACGTGTACACAACTCGAAAGCTAATAATATACTGGACTGGAGAAAGAGTTCCGCGGTCAAGGTGAATGCCGGTAACAGTAAGTACATCTGTACTCTACGACCATGATACACAGAAACGATTGGCAGCTTTACTAATAAGTGTTCAAAATGTCCTCCATTGACATGTATACACTCGCGCAAACGCTTCCATAAAGAAATCATATTTCTGCGCAAATCTGGTTGATTTGGTAATTGTTATAATAATGATTGTCATAGTCTTAATTTTAATTATTCTATTTTTAGGTAATAAAGTTTGTTTCTTGGTAATTCTCATTTGTATTTGCAAAATAGTATTTCACATAATGAGTGATGCTGCGACATGTAATTGAAAATATCTTGATAACGGACGCCCCTGGGCAAACAAGTATAACTTTCTTGTAGCGTTTGAGTCAAGGATTACGAAAATTAAAAGAAAAATTAAAAAACCTAACCGCAATTTATTTCTAGAGTATAAAATATCATATGACCCCTATTAGTATGGCACTGGATTGTTAGAATGCACTGAAAGTTTGTCTGATTAAATTCCTGCGCTTTCTAAGTAATTGTATACAAAAAATGAATTCTGTTGTTTTACTCTGTTACAAGATATGAGTAAAAGAGTGATCCGCTAATCGACCATTTAACACCCTGCAACTTGTTAAGGTATCATTTTCGGACAAAAAATATTTAGGTTTTCGTATTATTTCGACTTTATCTACACTCCGTTTAATTTATGGTACTCAATTTAGACTCACCTTGTATAATATATGGTTTTTGTACTTGATTGCTTGTCATCGTTCTAAATGTTTTCATTAACAGTTTATTAGTGACTTAAGAAAATGTCATAATGCTAGTAGCCTCATCAAGAACCAAATAATGCAAATAAGTCAAACGTTAATAATTCTAACCAGAAATCCGAATGTTATTCCAAAACCAAAGTTTAGTTAAGAACAAGAGTAGCACACAATAGTAAGCCGATTAAATTAGTTTGGGAGTACGCGTTATCGAGGAACGAAAATTCGGTTCTATTGTGATGAAGTGCGCTCTCGGTACCGATCTGTTATGTCAGCGTCTTCTTAGGATGCTAGCTTTAATCCTTAGCGGCTGGGGATTTCGCCTCGATTCATGTTGACAGCACACAAAAGAGGTTGTTGTGAAATTATCTGCCTTTATATAAATCTCTTTCGATGTAATATGGCTCTGAAGTCTGCAATACGATAAGTTATCCTATACCAATTTTATTGCAAACTGGATGGTTATGGAGAGCTTAAATTTCACTTTGGTTTATTTTAAATATATTTAAAAATTCCTTATAAGAAGCTCTGTGTTCAGGAATATCCTTTCAGATCATATAAACATAATATAGAGATATAAAATAACTTATTCTATGCTTTGTATCATCAGGTCACGATCTATTTGAAGTATATGGCAATATCGACATATAATAACATTGGGATGTGCATATACAGTATGTACGCGGATGGGGTTTACAAGAGTTGAAATTGCCAAAATATTTAATTTTCCAGCAAAAGTTATTCTACATAAAAGTTTTTGCTTTACTAAAAAATACGTTGAAAAACTTTATGTTTCTTATACAGGGTACTAAAAAACTTGAAATTCTACTAAGAATAAATTGGCCTTATTTTTAATTTTGGAACATGTTAAATGAAAAAGTTGATTAAAATTTTATAATCAGCAATTTCGATTTAATATTACTAATTTTTGTAAATTACGAGTTACAACGAATATTTTTGAAACATTTAGCTATCTCTGCTCTCCTCGTACTAAGGCCTTATTGGACTCCAATGAACGTTACAAGTGACTCTGAACCAATAATCTCATTTTGAGAAATTTGGACCCGTTATGTCTCTTAGGCACAGAATAAGCTAAATGGAAAAGATGGCAAAAACTGATTAACGATATTTTCCTAAAAAATTCTCTTATTTCACAAAATTTCAATAGCCAATTGAAATTTTGGATTTTGACTAGATATGTAAAATTTTAAACAACTTTTTTGTTTAACATTTTGTTCCAAGATTAAAAATAAGGCCAATTTACTCTTAAGCAAATTTCAAGTTTTTGTAATTTTTGAGCACCCTGTATAAAAAATGTGAATCGTATTTTTTTATAAAAGCAAAAACTTTTATGTAAAGTAACTCTTTCTCGAAAAATTGAATATTTTTACAATTTCCCTCAACCGCGGACATACTATACATATACTCGTTTGGCAAGAGTATTGAATAATACATGTATCCCTTTAAATATTTGTCAACTGAAAAAAATTTTTTAAACAGGAGTTTTTTTTGTTTATTTTCTGCTATAATTTGTTGACTTCAAAGAATTTTTATATGATACGGTTCGTTGTTGTAGTAACCAACTTCATTTATTCAAATAGCGCTATATGTTTTTTTATTGTTTGAATTCAGGATTTTGAAATTTTGTGAAATTTCTAGAATGTCAACTTTTACTTTCAGTTGTTTCAAATAATTATACATAAATTCATAAAAAATTTCACATACAATGAAAGAGTATTTAGTTCCAAAGAAACCCAATTTTATGTTAAATCTCATTTTAAGGAATAAAAAAAACTTTAATATTTAGATGTCACAAATTAATATCTTGCAATTAGTGTGGAAATCGGTTTGGGTAATCAACTTTTCAAAAGTATACGATCACGAGACATTACCCAGATATTTATTATAAAAAAAATACTATTACTATATACTTTCGGAGTTTCAAAAAAAGGCTTCTTTATTAATTCGCCAGCAGATATTTTATACTATAACCACGTTACATATAGATCACATCTACTAGAATATCAACTATATCGGTTACTGTATGTTTGGGTATTTCTTTTTCAATATCCGTCAAATAGCTGACCAATATAGATAATTGTCAGTATTGACCATAATACAGTTTTGATTATTAAAATTCAATTGAAAGTACGAATAAAAACGAAAAAAGGAATTTGAAAACGCAGTTTTACCAGTAACTAATTTAACACCACACCACAGAAATTAGATGTAGATAAAAATTTTTAGTCAAAGTATCCTACTACAATTTTGTTGTTTCTAATATAACTTCTTATTATTATAATATAGTTATTTTTTTTATGTTAATTTGTAAATTGTTATTTAGAGTAATTCATTATTGCAAGACATATCCACAAAAAAATAGACTGTGTAGTTGAAAAAGCCCCTAACCAGGAGCAAAACATAATTTTTATCCGCAACTGACTATTAAAAAACTAATCGGGTATAATAAAAATTAAAACGCTAAAGTATTCCAACAGAGAGGGTAAAATAAATTTACAAACAATAATAAATACTAAAAAAATAATACCTAATAAGGTACAAAGTCCTCTCACTCCATTTAATTGAAGATCAAATGAAGTTGACATACACACACACCACACACACACACCACACACCACACACACACCACACACACCACACACACACACACCACACACCACACACACACACCACACACACACCACACACACACACCACACACACACCACACACACACACCACACACACACACCACACATACACACCACACATATACACCACACACACACCACACACACACACACACACACACACACGCACGCACCCACGCACGCACATCACACCCACACCACACACACACCACACACACACCACACACACACACACACCACACACACACCACACACACACACACACACACACCACACACCACACACACACGCATGCACGCACGCACGCACACACGCACACACACACTTCCTTTGATTTATAAATTTGTATCACACAAAAAGAAGTGATTAACCTTTAATTGTGATTACCCACTAGTAAAAGATATTTACCAAATAAATGGAAATCTCTCATGAGACCGCAGTCTGATATTCGCAGACCGGTTTCTGGAGTTTTCCTTCTTCAGTGTGAAGTAAGCACATGCTTCTTTTTCTTCTCCCTATCGGTGTATGCATTGGTAATGTTATATCGTTACCGTTACCATTACCGTTACCGTTACGGTTATTGTTATCATTACATTTATATTATGTTACCGTTACCATTACCATTACTATTGCCATTACTTTTACCATTACCATTATCGTTATCGTTGTCGTTATCTCTATCGTTATAGATATAATTTTTATCGCAATTTTAATTTTTTTGTATCTATTGTTATCATATTTTCCTAGACATCGTATAAATGGGTGTATTTACAAATTTAATTTGAGTATTTGTGACTTATTTATTATTAAACCCTAAGAAATAATAAAATAAAGAAATGAAAAAAAGAATGAATAATAATAATAAACAATTCACCAATACTCAAATTGATTTTATCAATACCCCATAATAAATACCGTAATATATTTTCAAATCGGTTGATAATCTATAGTATAAACAAATGAATTGTATGCTTTAACTTTTAGTTCAGTTTTTAGATTCTTTGATAACGGTCGTGAGACAGAAAGATATGTCAGATAAATCTAAATAAATTTGTGGAATAAAAAAAATCTGGAAACAGTTTGGTCTCTTCTTTATGTTTTTCTTAGTAAATTGTTGGGGAATGGTAAAAAAAAAGGAGAAAATCAAATTCCAAATAATTGACGTTGCATCCTTATTTAAAAACATCCTCAGCATGATGAGAAAATATAAAGTTACAAACAGACGTGGTAAAGATGTATATATACATAATACGTGCCGTTTATCACGTCACTTTTTAACTTTATATGTTTTTTTCTCCACTCGCCATTTTATTTAATTATACTTTACCAAAAAATCAACTCATACAGTTAATTATAAGTGATTTTTAGTTAATATTTGATGCATTTAAATATTTTAATTAATGTAAGTATTAATTTCTGTATCAACTATTACATCCGTTTATCCAACTTGTGGAATCTTCGATACATTTAGATTTAGGAATGGCATTTACGAAGTTGACAAATTTCCCAGAATGAGTATAAAGCTGTAGATAAGAGTTCATCACACTTAGTTCAGTTCATCTTTCATCCAAGTATCTCACACTTATATAAAATATTATCCTTGGGTTTGCACGTGCGTCAAACAGATAACGACGCTCATATCCGACTATTATAAAGTGACCCAAAGTTTCCTAAAGTTTCCTGTAATTCTGCTAATTAATAACTTTACCTATTTATTACCTTCGCAGGGTATATCTATTATAATGGTAAAGTTTGTTACTGTAAAGTTTTGGAAACTCTACTGAATATCCATATAAACATTTGTTGTAAAAACATTATATATAATACCAAAAACATGAGTTTAAAGTGTATAATTTGAGAGTGTACGATTGTTTGAATCAAAAAAATATATTGCACTCGCGTCTCTATCAAGAGTCCCCGGGACGAACCTCAACGGCAGCTGTGGAATGGAGGTTTTTTTTGTAAAATTAAGTAAAGATCACTTTAGAGCTGTATAGACGTATCTATCACCTATGATATTTCATTAATTTTACTAGATGGAGCACTATACCTTGTGTCCCAAATTCGATGCTGACCATTGCGATCTCGGAAACCATAAGAGCTCCAAATTTTATGCTGAATCCAAAGCCGCTAAGAAATCACAGGTAACTGATTTTCCAAACATAAAAAAAAATCGAAAATGTTGTGATTTATCTCTTTGGCTGTAGCCAGGTAATGCTTGGTCAGACAAATTTTAGACTTTACATTATTAGGACACTTTTTGGAGATTAATATTTTGGTGTAGAAACGAATGTTCGATATTCTTTTTGTTTTCGAGATATCTGAGGTAACATTTGCTTTTATTATGGCAACCATATTGGATTTTTGGTTTTTTAGATTGCTCTTAAAAAAGTGCTTTCAAATGATGTATCACATGCCAAGCAAAATTGTTTTTCAAGGGATTAATTTAAGAAAAGTTATCCATTGCTTAACAAAACCTAATACCAACCACCATAAAAAAATAACAGTAATATTAAGGTTACAAGTTTGACATGTTTAAATAATTTTAATTTTCTGTTAAAATATTGAACATAATCGATATGGAGAAAATCTTTTAATAAGAGCACATCAACATAATAGAAGAAATAATATTAAAGAAGTCAGAAGATTTAATAAAACTGTTCAATGTGACCTCTATTTAGCTGAATATATTTTTGGTATCTACGCCTAACTGAGCTGATTTTTTCTGAGAGTATTGGCATTTATTGTACCGAAAACGTCCCTAAGTCTGTCTTCTAAAATATCGATAGTTTCCGGGCTTTCAGAATTATACACGTTATTTTTCACTGTACCCCACAAATAAAAATCAGGAGGGGTTATATCAGGCGAGCGGGGAGGCCACAATACTACTGGTCCTCTACTTGAAATTATGCGGTTACCAAAATTTTCCTGCAATATCCGTCTAATATTATTAGTATTATGTGCAGGACAGCCATCTTTTTGGAACCACAATTCGTTTATTTCTTGTCCTGTAAAAAGCTGTCTTATTTTGGGTAAAACTTGATTTTCCGGAAGTTCACGATAGGCTGTTCCCGTTAAATTGTGTTAAAATTAATGGACCAATTATATGGCGATCTAAAAATAATAATTAAGGAAAGGATTATAGGCGGATCATAGGAGTAGAATAGGAAGAGAAAAGGTAACACCTATCATGCCTCACCAAACATTAAATCCAAACCTAGTTTGGAATCCTCTTTGTGTAGTTAATGTGGATTTTCTGTGGCCCAGTGGTAATAATTTTGCTTGTTAAAGACTCCACAATTTATAAAACGACATAAAACGGTCCATATAACTCTTAATTGAAAATCATGTTGTTCTTCGCATTTTTGATTAAGCCAACGACAAAATTCAAGTCCTCTACCAAAATCATTATTGTTTAGATTGGTCAACACTATCAATATCATACCGGTTTCTTTTATTATCAAAACTCCCGTAATTTATAAATTGCTTATAGTTCTTCCAAAAACTGTTCTATGTGGTTGCATTCTCTCCTAAAATGTTTCTAGATAGGAAACCGATGCGTTTTGCGAATTTCTATTTACATTTAAATAACATTCTATAAAATTTTTCTTCATTAGAGAATTTGTGCGTCATTTTGCAATAATCACACTCTTGAACAGTAATAATAAGTATTCTTGAACAATTTACAATAATGCTCCTACTATTTAGCGAATAACCGTCAACTAACAGTAATGTTTATTATTTGTTTTAAACCACAACGTACTAAATTTTACTGAAAATTATGTGTGAACTTGGTCGTTTTTAAAAAAGCATTTTTTTCAATTTTACTAATTACTAACTACTTTGCATGCAAGAATGACCTTGATGAAGACGATTTTTTGTTAAAATTTTGAACACTTTATTGACAATTTTATGATAAATAAAACCTTAATGATAGTCTAAAAATTGACATTTTTGGAAAATTGTATAAATAAAGCAATTTACAGTAGATTTTATGTATATGATAATAATTAGTTGCCGTCTGAATAAGCAACTTCCTTGTCTCTGGCTTTACGAAAACTTTTTGATCTTCCATGGCCTACTATTTTGTTTTTTTATTTATTATTTATTATTATTATACATTACCCAACAGAACATGTTCCAATTACAGGGTAGGAATAACATACAATAACAAATGCATAACAGCATAACTAATTTTCAGTGAGTATAATGCACACAGGTTTTGAAATAATTAATTACAAGCACATATAATGAGTTGAATTAATTGTTATAGCAGCTCTTATATCTGTAACACTGCAATTAAAAAGGTTAATTTTGTCCTTAATATCATGCCAGTTATGACACATAACATACACCGGTGAGAATTCTAATATATTTGTTCTTGGTGTGGGTAAATAAAAAAGATTAGTTAATCTTGTTTGCGCCAATGGCATATGAACGAGCGCAATAACTTTTGCCAACCGTCAGAATATTTTATTTTATTATTGACAAGTTTATACAAAAAAACATAGCAGAGTGAAGAAACCGCCTTCTAACCAGTTCATCAACATTGAACCTCTCTAGCAGCTTGTCATACGGAAACCCTATTGGTGGATAGGTTTTGTCCTCCTTAAATGCCATAAATTTTAAAAAATCTTCTATGAATTTGTTCGATAGCTTTACTATGTACGGCGTAATTAGGATTCCATACGACAGAGCCGTACTCAAATTTAGAACGCACAAAAGACGTAAATAGAATTTTTTAATGTGTCGATGTTGTTAAGCTCACCGGAGTTTCTAATGATAAAGCCCAGGGTTTTGTAAGATAATGATACAATGATATTGATGTGCTGGTTAAAGGTTAGCCTATTATCAAAAGTTATGCCTAGATCTTTAAATACCTCTGGTTTATTTAAATGTACCTGATTTATAGCGTATTCATACTATACAGGATTAAATTTTCTAGTGTAGGTGACTGCGTTACATTTGGCAGCGTTGAGAGGTAGGATGTTTGAAGTGCAGCAGTCGTTTATTAGATTCAAGTCAGCTTGAAGTAGCAAACAGTCAGATTCATCCTTGACAGCTAGATACAGTTTGAGGTCATTCGCGTATAATAGACAATAGCTGTTCAGACCAAGTACGATGTCGTTTATAAATAAAATAAAGAATAAGGGGCCCAACACTAAGCCTTGGCGTACCCCAGAAGTACAAACAATTCTTTCAGATTTATACCCGCGATATTGAACATATTGATTTCTACATTTTAAGTAGGAGAAGCAGAATAGAACTAAATCTCGGTTAAAGCCGAAAGCAGAAAGCTTCCTTAGTAAAATACCGTGTTCAAGTCTGTCGAACGCCTTTGAGAAGTCCGCATAAATGACATCTACCTGTCCATTGCCATCCAACACCTCCGAGATGAATTGTGTAACACAAACCAAGTTGCTGATTGTCGACCGGCCTGCCACAAAGCTGTGCCGATTAGGGCAAATTTGTTCATTGACATGTATAGAGCGAATTCAAAGGCTTTACTAAAATTATTAATGATGGTGATGGGACGATAATTTTTTGTCAGTTCGATTATCTTTTTAAAAACGGGAACAATTTTGGGGTTTTTCCATAACTCTGGGAATGTGTTACTGTTAAGGGCTAAATTAAATAAAATAAGCAAAGGTTTCGCTAGGACACTAGCACAGTCTTTGATAAGAAATGACGGTATACCATCAGGACCAGCGGTAAATTTGTTTTTTAACTCCTTGATAGCTTTACATATCTTGTCTTCATTTAGTTGGACTGACAGTGATGGTTTATTCACATCTCTGTCAGTGTTATCAGATTCTACGTAATCAGTTGATTCTGTAAAAGCAGTTTTAAAAAGATCAGCAAATGCGTCGACAATTTCTTGAGGATTGCCCAAGGAATTATCTTTGTAGGTCATATTATTTGGGATCGTTGTCGTATACTTTTTGCTATGAATATATGACCAAAAAGATTTAGGATTTGTCTTAAAGTTATTTTCAACATGGTTTTCTTAAGCAATGGATAACTTTTCTTAAATTAGTCCCTTGAAAGAAAATTTTTTCCTTGCATGTGATGCGTCATCTGAAAGCTCTTTTAAGCGCAATCTGAAAAATGAAAAAATCCAATACGGCTGCCATAAGAAAAATAAAAGTTACTTACCTCGGATATTTCGAAAACAAAAGACTATCGAGCATTCGTTTCTAGACTCCAAAAAAGTTCCTAATAATGTAAAAGTCTAAAACCCGTTTGACTTGGCTACAGCCAAAAAGAGAAATCACAAAATTTTAGTTTTTTTGGAAAATCACAAAAACGGTTTCAGTTAGTCTAGATTTCTTAACGGATTTGGAATCAGCATAAAATTTGCTAAAACTTATCCTATTTAACCCGACCTTGTAGCTCTTGCCGTTTCCGAGATCCCAATGGTGAGCATCGAATTTGGAACAAAATGTATACCACAATTTCATAAAACATTTAATTGGCCGCATCAGGCGGTGTATTCCTTTAGTTACAAAATCGTTTAATTAATCATTTACTATTAATAATTTTCCAAAACCACTATTTTAAGAACCAATTGCCCTCTACGAGTAGACAATGATTTTTATTAACAGCAAACATTTAGGAAAAGAGGTCCAACTGTTTGCCTTTTAATCTCTCTGCTTTAGAGATAAACCGTTGAATTTGCTCGTTAAAATGGTAATGCAAAATTGTTTCCAATAAAATTTCAAATAGCGCAAAGCACGTAAGAGGAATATAACCGACAGTAGCTGCAAACGTTTGAGTTATTGAATCGACCAAGTTTTTTCTAGTGCACTTCTGCTCAGGCGGAACAAATCAAACTGGAATTTTAAATCTACTAAAATACAAGAAAACTCTTAAACCAATATTCTTGAATTATGCAGGAATTTAATGAAAACTTTGACAGGTTTCTCTACAGGATATGTCGTTCCGTTTTTCTAATAAATTGAGAGCAATCAAAAACATCCAAATATAAATTATAGTCATTTTCCCATTTTTATGGTGAATAAATAAAGATCCTAATACTGATGAGGTAGCTATTTACATGAATATATTAAGTAGGTAGATAAATAAATAATATCATTATTTTTTATATTAAACATTAGATATTAAAAATATGAAAGTCCCAATAAATACTCCATCTGTCAAATGTTATACAGGGTGAGTTTTGAATGCGTAGATATATTTTAACCCTCAATATATTTCGTCGTGTATAATTGATTGGCACTGTCAAAAAAATTTTTTGGACAAAAAAATTTTTAATTTCTGATAATTTTTTCGTCCTCCAGCCACTGACATTTTATTAGTCACTGGATAAATTTGTAAACGCCGTTCACAGAAATAACGTAACTGAAGGCAGTGTTGCTACTGCCCAATTTATCCTATAATTGCATGCATGGCATGAATTGCAAATTTTGAATTTTTTAAAAAATTATTACCCTTTTGTCACGGACATTTTGTGAGACGATATTAGACTTATTTAATATTAGTGTCAACGCTGCACCAAAACAAATTTAATAGTTTATAAAACATTGAGCTCCTTTTAAGAAAGCATATCTGTACACACTGGCCGAAAATAAGGCGCGATTGATTAGTCCTTTGTGAAAAAGCGACACTTGTCACTTGTCTTGCTATTAAAATAAAAGGTGTTAAAAGTATCTATTTATTTATTTTTCCTTATAAAATTAGGTAATCCTGACACTTTTTTTATAAATAAACAGAACTCGTCCCATAAGGACCAAATATTAAAAATATGCAATACTTTTTCTGTGTATTTTAAATTATTATTAATGTCTCTAATTTATAGTTTAAGTTTAATATGGTTCATTTCTAAAAATGAATCGAAGTTGAAAATAATCATTTTAAAAAAGACGCATTTACTTTAAAAGAACGAAAAAGCAGATTTGTTTACTTACCTAATACAACAGTTACTACATGAATATATCATATGGACTTGACGTTTGGATAGCATTCCATAGCCGTTTTGCTTGTCTAGCATTTTCTTCTACTTGAAAATTTGCCTTTAACATATTCAGCATTAAAATAATAAAATTAGTTACTATGGTTAATCACTAATTTTCACAAAATGAACCACCAAAGGAACAAATTATAAATGATAAATTTCGGTAACAGAGTAACTCAAAACATCGAATCACAAATTTATTCACAAAAAACTATAAATAACGGTATTAAACACTTTTTTGTAAATTCTAATGCAGACAGGTACGCGAACTATCAATAACACTGGTTTCTACATGGGGTATAGTGTTGCCAGATGTGTGAGATCTTCACATAGGTTATAAATTTCATTATAAATAAAACATGATGCTTTTCAAAAAATATCTATTGACCTAACTGACGGTTAATTTAGCTAACTGAATATTGAAAAACGGATCTTACCATCGCAACAGAAACAACAGAAAACAGCAAAAGACTATTATTTATCTGGGCTTCCCCAACTAATGCTGTTTACGCGAGGTTCCGATTTATAAAGATCCTACGTACACGGTATAAAATTTAATTCAGTTTACTCTTTTTTAATAGAAAAACTGACCGAGGTCGGGGCTGACGATCTAAATTTAACTTTTTTATCAACTTTTGCTAATATTGGTGTAAAATGGTAGAAATTTTTAAATAATAGTTTTATTACTTAAAGAAAGTGCAGGTACACAAGGAAATTATGGTATAAATACCATGAAAATGGTATGTCTGGCAACACTGATTAGGTGCGTGGTTAGATGTGTGAGGATCGTAGGTTACATATGCGACGCTAATATCGCAGTTCACATTATGGCGTGGTTGAATTTTTATGATGTAATGGCCTATCCCGAATAAAGTGTTGTTTTCTCAAGAAAAAATTGATTTTTTTTTATAAAAAATGACGTACACTATCCTCCTAACCGTCCAGAGTATTATGGAGGAATGAAATGCAAATTGTTGGGTGTGACTAGTGTAAAAAGTGACAAAAGTGTGTGAGAATACTGCAAATTATTTTCCATCACCTGATATTGTGTTGCTCCTTCAGTGGTTTCCTATTATAGGACAATTAAAATAGTAGAAAGCTGATTTATTCCTTGAACACCTACACATTTGAAATTATTGTAATAGCAGAGGGTAAGTACCTACTCCTTAAAAATAATAATCCTTTTGTAAACTTTGAAAAAATGAGAGGGGAACATTAAATTCCTCTCGAGATTTCCTAAAAAGTTTACAAAAGTTTACTGTTCATCGGAAAATTTAGTTTTAGTTCTACATTCCATATGAAACGCTTAAAAAGAAATGTTGATTGGTGCAAGAAAACGTCAAAGTTGTACATTTTTCACATTGAAAGGTATTTCAAAATGTTTAAAAATTATTTCAAGTGGAGCAATTAATCGTTTAAGTAGCTAATTATTTCATCCAATGTTATTATAAATTCGGGAATGAACTTAATGCTAGGGCTCGGTTTTTCAATCGTAGGTTAGCTAAACTCACACTTTTAGAATTCGAATTTTTTCAATTTTACATTTGTTTTGGAAGTGGTTATAGCAATGAATATTTTATGCTAAAGTAACTTTTAGTTGAAGTGGTTTGTATTAGAATCTCATCGATTTTTGTGAAAATATGATGCTAGGTAACCTTCAACTTATGTTAACTCGATTGTAAAATCGCGCCTAGGTGAGAGAATTGCATAAGATATGCGGCAAAGTTGCTTCAGTCCATTACATCATTTTTGCTAATATATAGAATGTTTCCAGTAACCAGCAGTTTCAAAACAATTTCATCACATTTTTTTGAAAGTCGATAACTCAGGTACACGTGGGAATTAAAAAAAAAATGTGTCAGATGTCAAGAATCGGTGGTTTAAATATAACTAAACACTTAAGACTCACCCTGTGTGTAACTTAACACGACAATATTTTATCTAATTTTAGAATGAATATTAGAAAATGAAGAGCTAGCCTCAATAAGGATTTCCATTTATCTGGTAAACATTTTTACTAGTGGGCAATCGCAACTAAAGCTTAATCATTTCTCTTTGTGTGATACAAATTTATAAATCATCAAGAAGTGTGTGTGGCAACTTCATTTTATATTGAATTATATAAAGTCAGAGGATTACGACTTTGTACCTTATTTAGGTACTATTCTTTGTATTTATTAGTAATAAATACTATTGTCACGTGTTTGCTATCCACACAAACACCTATACTCTTAGATTCGTTGACTGAAAGTCTAGGTAATACTTACCCACTACTTCGTTGACAAATTAATAATTAAGAACAATAGATTAATGACTGTCTTAACTATAATCACAATTTAACACTTATAAGTATCTATTTTATTTCTTCTTTACTCGTTCAGTTTCAACTTAAGACTGACTTCTCGGCTCACCGTGCTCCTTTTATATACAACCATTCACGTGGTCTAGAACATTATTGAACATTACCGGCCCTTCTCTAGAATTGTCTGGTCTCATCTTTCGAGTTTACAAAGTCCAGTGGCGTTACACTATTTGTAAAATATTCTTATGTATGTAAGTAGTGTAGGTACTATGCAATAAATCTGTAAATATAAAAATGGAAATAAAAAATGAGAGGTTTTTATCTGGTTAATGGACCACTTGTAGCTATAAAAAGCAATTATTTATTAATCGTTATCTTGAGGGTGAAATAATTGTTACTGTCGAGAGTCCAATAGCAAAGCGAATGCATAGATACAGACGGATCGCGTACTTGCGAGGTCGCTTGGCTATCATGTATACGCCCACTGCCCTATGTTGAAAATAAATAAATACGTAATTATGTAGTATTTATAAAACATCTATATGGATAACACGTAGATGCGTAAATAGTGCGAAATTAAAGCTGCGTTTTCACCACGTATCCAATTTAAATTTAAGTCGCTGTGAAAAAAATTGTGTATCGAAAAACGAAAACAAATATAGATTTAATGTGCTACAGGAAATACTGAGGCGTTTTTTTAATAATAGGAAATACGATTATTTATTTTCATAAAATGAGACCACATAAAATATTCGTATTTCTTATTAATAAAATTTTTTTTTTTTTTTTTTTTTTTTATATATATATATATATATATATATATATATATATATATATATATATATATATATATATATATATATATATATATATATATATATATATATATATATATATATATATATATATTACGATGACCAAACCACACCCTGTATAATGTACAGAGTACATAAGAATAAAATTATGTTTAAATAATAAAAAGAAAGTAATAAGGATATTTTGCCAATACTAAAGCAAAGAAAGACTCTATAATTTAAAGTAAAATGATAATTTTGAGCGGTATGAGAGCCCAGTTTCAATGAGACACACTTACGTTAACTGTATGAATATCAAATAGGTAAAATTTGTAATAAATGTTATTAAACGCTTGATATAAACACCTACCGTGTGGTAAATGAACTGTATGTTATTATGTTATGGTATAAAACATTGTTTCTATATAGAATAAGCATCAGAAGGACTATTGTGTATAGCATGGCAACCAGAGCCAGAACATTATTGATCTTAGGTACCAAAACCTTTGGATAACCTGAAAAAAAAATAAAATTGTATTGTTATTAATTAAAATTATGAACTTTGTTAAAGACAAATATCATTAAGTTAGTCATAGAATAGCTACAAGTATGATAGCAATCATGAACACTGAAAAAAAGTGCTATAAACTATTTTCATAATTTGGGTAGCGTAAACTCTACGATATCTGAGTTTTCAATCATTTCTACGAAGTGCATCGTCTAACTTTAAAACTTTACAAAAGTGAAAGAGACTCACCTTGTGAGCTAGTACAACGATATAGCATCAAAATGTAAAGACATTTAAAAGGTGTATGTGTAAATTATGTCCAAGGAGGTACATAACTTTGACAAATATGAAGTTTTTTCTAAAATAAAGACCATTTGTTGAACTTTTTATAGCTATGTCAGAAGAATAGCATCTATTTATTGTTTCCAGTCAGTTAGTTTTAAGTAATTTGTTGTATTTGAAAAGTTTCCAGCCAATGAGGTTTAACGAAGTCCTAAAACGAAAGGCAAAGTAAAATAATGTTTTAAATGTATTTAGACATGCAATTATGGTGTTGATTTGTTCATTAGGTATTAAAGTAATCTCTGGTATGTGGTTTAGATGACTGTAATTAGTTATATAAGAGAATTTGTTAAAAATTGTTGCAATTGTAATTTTTCTAAATATTCACAAAAGGCCATAGTATGGCATATCAAAATAAAGCTAATCATCTCTATATCTTTATTCAATAATAAAATTAGAGCCATAAGGTATAATAAAGAAATAAAAAGAAAATTAAATTTTCATATTTAAAATTTCAAAAATCAAGTGTCATGATTTTTGGAGAAACGTCAGATTAGGCCAATAAAAAGGTCATATTTAAGAATTAGTATGGATAGAAAGCTGAAAGCAAGAGCATTGAAATTTTATAAGAAGTTTCCTAACCTAAAAATTGTAAATTTATATTTTCAAAGGAAGTCCATACTCAAGCTCCAAATTATTAAAACAGGGTTTCTAAACCTAAAACAACAAAAATTAAATTTTATGAATATCATAAAATAATTCTTAGTGGAATAGAAGAGAAATTTCTAGTTGCAATAACCAAGAAGTTTTGTATAGAATAGTAAATGTGATTTGAGTAAATTAGTAAAGGTAAATACGTACCTTAAATAAAAGATTGCTGATTATTAAATAAATATAGTGTCGTGCTACGAAAGTACAAATCCAGTGAACCGTGCAGCCATTGTTACTGAAGTTTGATGAACCTGAAATTTGCCACGGAGGAAGGATCGAAAAGCACTGAGCAACAATAAGCAGAAGCGTAATTCGACAGAGATTGCGATAACGTGAAGTACAAGAAATCGCCGTAAGTACAACCACAATAAATCCTAGGTACTCGACGACTTAATAGCAGCTATAATAATAACAGATCTGATCATAAATAAAGGCCATTTCATTTTAATTTTAAGACATTTACGTTTTCTAAACCATATCGGAAATTTTGAAAATAAATTCTTTTGTTTGCAATCTGTGAAGGTGTGTTTTATTTGAAATTGGGCTGTAACATTATATTTTCAGTTTGATCGCCAGGAACCTGCCCGAACCCTGAGAGGAGAGGTAAAAATAATAAAGAGTCTCAAAATAATAAAATAAAAATAATATAACAAACAACAACACATTTTATTAAAAATAAAAAACATCACATAATATATATATAAAAATATATATATATATATATATATATATATATATATATATATATATATATATATATATATATATATATATATATATATATATATATATATATATATATATATACGCATCAGTATTGCCGGTAATTTTAAACAGGGTGTCCGAACCAAAAATAGGCACCCTGAATAACTTTGGAAATAAAATTTTTTTGAAAAATTGGTGAAACACATCGACCTTGTTTCCAAGGGGGACATATTCTAATGTAATACTTGTATACATATCATCATCCCTCTACCCTACACGGCCACCCCCTCAAAAAATTCAAACGACAAAGGGGTCTAGTGATACATCTTTTGAAAGGTCCTTCAATTTTCTACATAACTGTGTAGTTTTTCAAACTTTTACCGATTCGTTCCTGAGAAATAATTGTTTCATTATTTTAGGTTCGGAAAATAAAAATAAAAGAAGCAGACTAAATTATCGTATGTATTGTTCAAAATGACCCCCACCGACTTCCATACAGTAGTATAATTTATCTTGAAATTCTGTACGAACGTTTCTGAACACATCTGGAGTCAATAAACGGCATTCTCGAACAATTCTTTCACGTAACTCTTCCAGAGATGCGGGTTTTCTTGCAAATACCTTCGATTTCAAATGTCCCCACAGAAAGAAATCCAAAGGAGTTAAATCGGGTGACCTAGCGGGCAACTCCATTATCCAAAAATTGACAGACTGCTATAGCAAAATGTGAAGTTGCCTCATCCTATTGAAAAAACAGTTCGCCCTCTAAAAGATCTTCGAGGATTTGGGTAATCATTGGGTCGATGTTATTTTCTAACAGATCGAGGTACCTTTCGCCATTTAAATTGTCAGGAATAAAAAAACGGCCCGACAATGTGATCCCCTAAGATGCCAGCCCAAACATTTAACTTCTGAGGGCTTTGGGTATGAGTTTCCATGAACTAATGTGGATTGGTTTCACTCCAATACCTACAACTGTGCCTGTTTACCTCCCCATTCTACTGAAATGTCGATTCATCAGAAAAAACAGGTATTGTACAGTAGATTGGCATTACCGTTTAATTGTTCACTGGAATTGACGTCATTTATTGCTACTTCCCGATCTATAAAAATCAGATTATTATTCCATAACTCTGTGAAAAAGTTTTATTCATTTACATTCATTTTACTACAAATGTAAAGTATGACATATTGTTTTAGACGCAAAAATTATTCATCTTTCACTTTATATTTAGTATCGGTGCCAATTTGACATGGGAAAGATTTATGTGTAAGATCACTGTCAGAAATTACAGTATATTTCAATTTTTATTGTATCGCGCGTAATACGGAATGAAATTTGAGAGTTAACTCCGTCCCTGACATGTCATGAGTTTTCCCTATGACTAAATATAATGATTGGAATAATATTAGTAGCATTATAAGCAGATGCAATTTCAATATTTCGCTTCAGTCACATACAGTTTATTAATTTTACCCAGTATTTCAAAACATATTTATGAGAATAAAGGATATTAAATTTAAAATATAACAAGGAAAAGTAAGAAGGACTCTTATTTCTTTATAGAGTATATGGCACTTATAAAATGTAAAGAAAAATGTAATTTGATTCTGTAGAATCGTTCAATACATCTACATCTCATACTACTTGTAACAAGTGAGTTCAAGTTAAACAGAATTTTATTTCTGTTTGAAAAATACTACACGTAATGAAAAAATTAATATAGAAATATTTCTCACACTTGTGTTACTCTTGTAATAAACGTCATACATATTTATTGCTGTTTATTTCATTTTAGACTTAAGTGAAAATTTAAATTGTCTGAACGAAAGAATTTTTACCAAAAGAAATTTCACAAATTTTATACTCCAGAGAAATAAAACTTCCTCTGCGGAATGAGGCTGAACAAGCTGAATTTTTGCAGAGACCTTCGTTTTGATGTTCCAATGAAGCACAAGAAAATCTCATATGCCTACCCTTGTGCGTCTTGAGATATCGAAGGTCAAAGGTTATGAATATCGTTTTTTCGCGAATATCTCGCTTCCAGTGCATCTGACGTCGTAAGAACTCATAACAAAACTTACGTAAAATAGTATTCTCTACAAAATTGTCCATATACATATTTTTCGTACGACCAACCGTTTTCGAGATATAGCATGATAAAGCGGGAGCGCGCATTCGTAATAGGTAATACTGTATTATACTGCAGAGCTATAAATATAAAAGCACTTTTCTTAATCTATTAGACTGGAAAATTTAATTCCCATTATTAAAGCCGTTAAAAATTTGTTTATTTATAAAAAAAATATATAATAAATAATTAATAACAAAAAATATATTCTTTTCCACACCACGCCTTATGTTTCCTTGCCTTTCTCCTTGTCTTCGTCGGGTTCCACTAGCATCTCGATCAACACATTATCTTCGTCAGACGCTTCCTCTATATCTGTTGGCTCTATGTCTGTTGGCAAAACCTCTTCAGGCTCAAGGTCACTGAAGTCTTCGATGTTTTGCAACTCTGTTGATGGGTTCAGGCATGCTTGTCCGTGACACTGACCACAAACTTTGGAGCATGGCAGCCCGACTTTTCTACACCCGCACTGCGCACCACACCCCTTTTTACAATTACAGAATATTGTATTTAATAGTTCGTCTGGAGCAGGTGGCAGTAGTGTTGTTTTCGGCTGTAATATGTCGTTTTTTAAATCCCAACCCCATTCTTCGGGTTGTAGATTTTTCCCTAGCAAAACCTGTACTTGGTAGTAGACCCGATAAATATGCTGTCGAGCTGCTTCACTGGTAGGTGGGAGGGATGACAATTTAACAGGTCTATTAAGTCGTGTAGCCTTAATGAATTGGGTGTATCTAAATTTGTCAAGGTTCACTTCATCTTTTGGAGCACCATACATAGCTAACAGAAAACGCTTTCCGTTCTGAAATACTGTTGATTGCATATAAAGCACAGACTAGCCATTCCGCGTGGACAAGAACGTCTTTCACAGTCGAGAAACAGCTTTTAACTAACAAACTGGCTTGGATTCGAGACCGACACGACGCGACGCGAAGAGGCGCTTTACAATGCAAGGGGTTTAGAGACTGCGTTTCGGAGAAATACGGTCATGATCCACTTCTTTATACCTAGATGATTATACTTTTCTTGTCTAGAATAAAGAACTGTTTTTTACTTGCATTATAATATATAGAAGCTTTGAATTTCATTACAAAAGTGGTGTGAAAATAATACATTGTTTTGTTATTAATTATTTATTATATATTTTTTTATAAATAAACAAATTTTTAACGGTTTTAATAATGGGAATTTAATTTTCCAGTCTAACAGATTAAGAAAAGTGCTTTTATATTTACAGCTCTGCAGTATAATACAGTATTACCTATTACGAATGCGCGCTCCCGTTTTATCATGCTATATCTCGAAAACGGTTGGTCGTATGAAAAAATGTATATGAACAATTTTGTAGAGAATACTATTTTACGTAAGTTCTGTTATGGATTCTCACGACGTCAGATGCACTGGAAGCGAGATTTTCGCGAAAAACCGATTTTCATGACCTTTGACCTTCGATATCTCAAGACGCACAAGGGTAGGCATATGAGATTTTCTTGTGCTTCATTGGAACATCAAAACAAAGGTCTCTGCAAAAATTCAGCTTGTTCGGCCTCATTCCGCAGATGGCCTTTTTTTCTACCTTATTTCCCTGGAGTATTAGATAAATTTACGTATTGTTTGACGAAAAACTATTTAATGATGTGAAATAAATACCTATATCATAATCAGCCAAAAAAAGCGTATGTCGGTTGACCATTTCTTGTAAAAGGGTTAACTGTTACATTTGATTTTTGAAATGAAAAATAGAATTATAATATTCCATTTTTTGAAAATCGCCGTATAGGTTATTATAAATCATTTCTGCAATAGAATATTAACAATACATGTTAATAAAGAAACCAGAATCAGAATCAGTAAACGATAGAGAAACGTAATACCAAATGATATTAAATGAGGAGCGTCCATGCAAAACCACACATGTCCATAATATATTCGAAATGAGTTAATGATTGTATCTTGTAGAATGTCTCGAATTAAATCTGAATTTGATACCAGAATCGTGAAAACCTATTTTAAATGTGCAAGAGTCCAAGCAAAATAACACATGTCCTATAGTAACAAATAGTGCATGTGGTTTGAGCAAAACACGTATATCCATTACAAAATATATATAGTAGTACCAGTGTTACTTCAAAAGTGAGCTTGTCCATATTATCAGGTTTTCTGTAATGTGACTCTTACTCTTCATTTTACGTGTAGAATTTCACTAATAGTGAATGATACTCGTCTAATATGACGATATTAGACCACTGTTCCTAAAACATCTGATTTCTCCATGTGGTTTGTATGTAGTTAACCTACAGAGTGCAGGCATCAAGGGTCCAATACTATTGTGTCGTATATGTGATATATTATTAATATTCATTGAAATGTAGATGTCTCCGTGGTGTTAATTAATGTTGGCTCTAGAAAACGACAGAGACGTGATTTATCAACACGAGAAATAGCCAAATCTAGAAGGTAGTATTTTTAACTATAACAATTAGTGATTGTTTTATTAATATTCATGTAAGTATACTGAAACTAATCCATATTTGAAAAAAATGAAGCAACCATGTAATCACAGTATTAACAAATTAAATTAATTGCATGTCAATTAACTTAAATGAGATTAAACTATAGCGAGACAAATTACATATTACTTCCTATAAAATTGAGCAAGACCAGAAGTTGTGCCATTTCATTTCTGTATGTCCTCCTCAAAAACGGCGTCCAAGGCAAAGTACAGAAGAAGACAATGCTAAACCTAAAAATTTTCACTTTTCGTATTATTTCCGTACAAAAACTAAAACAGTGCCGGTATGTAAAAAGTTTCTAATGGTTGCTTTTAATATTTCTAATAGCCGAATACGCACTGTTGCCAAATTTATTGAATCCGATCAAGTTCCTAAACAAAGGCATGGTGGGGATAGAGTATCGAACCAGAGTATGGAGAAAAGAACTAAAGTTAAGGAATTTATAGCTTCATTTCCGGCATCCGAAAGCCACTACAACCGTAAGAAATCCTCGCGAATTTTTTTGTCACGTGACTTGAATGTGAATAAACTCTTCCAAATGTACAGTGGTCGTAATAATGACTCTAAAGTAAGCCTTACAATGTTTAAGAACGTTTTCTATCATAACTTTAATATTGGTTTCAAATGGCCCACCAGCGATGTATGTGGTACATGCCTTAACGAAAAATACGCAATCAGCAAAGAAATAGATGTGCAGAAAATAAAATCGTTGACCGACTTAAAAATTCATAAGCTAAGCGCAAACGAGTTCTACAAATTAGTAAAAGAGACTCCACCAAAAAGTTTTATTTCGATTTCCGTTTTCAAATAAGTCCATCCGCTCTCGAAAACACCCATCCAAGATGCTTTTTATCTTCGATAGATCGGCTTCTATGCATTTTATTGTGTAGATTTGGACAACAAACATCCATCATCCATTATTTTATACATGGTATGAATCTCAAGCAAAACGAGGTTCAACTGAGGTTGGACCAGCTTTATTATGCCATTTGCGCTCTTTGGATATCACTGATTATGAAACAGTACGATTATTTTGTGATGTCTGTGGGAGCCAAAACAAAAATTTATATATAATACATGTTTTGGCTTGCTGGTTACTAGAATCTCCTGCATCAATTAAGAATATAATAATACACTTCCCAGTACGAGGGAATATCTACCTCTCGGCAGACAGTGCGTTCGGAAAGGTAGAAAAGTTGTTGGAATGCAAAAACATCATCACAAGTGTGGAAGAATACAACGAAATTTATTCAAATGTCGGAAAAGTTAAGATGTTAGGAAATGACTGGTTTTATACAATATAAAAAACATAATGGATGAACTTTACAACAAAATACCAGGAATCAAAAATTTAAAACTACAGCCTCTTGGAAACTAAATTAGGAAGGAATAAAAAACAAAAACTACAGCAGTTGCTAGAAAAATAGGTATAACAATGATGAAACGGAAATTAAATGGGAAGAATTACCAGAGCTTAAATTTTTCAAAGACATAATTTACAGTAAATCAGCAACGGACGACCTGTCGTACATCGAGAATGAGAAGGAATTGACGGAAGTAGACCAAGAGGAGTCATGCGAATGTTTGGAAATGGATTGTGAAAATGTGCACAAATAGATTTTTCCAATTTTTTAATTTGGAACTTTTTTTCCATTGATTATACTTTTGTTTTCATACTTTTATCAATAAATAATACAAAGTAATACATATCCATGAATCATTTCTAGCAAAACTAAACTTGTCCATTAAATCTGAGCAAAAATGAATGTCCAAATGAAAAATGCTGATTGTTCAGTTGTTTCTCTGAAAAAAATGAGTTCTTTAAATTTGTCTCAAATCAGTGATAATATATTCACTGGCACTTTCATTAAATAAAAATCAATGGCCATGCTGCAAAGACTTTATGTTAAATAACACAAAACTGCCTTTAACGGACATATGTAGTTTTGTATGGACGTTCCTCAAATGATATTAAATGATTTTCGATCTAACGTATAGAGATCAGGAGGTAGCAATAAATTATGTCAACTCCAGGGTTGAAGCTAGATGTGCTATATATCACCGCGTAAATTCTAGCGTATATGACAAAATATCTTACCTTTTGGTTATTTTGGCTGAAAATATTGGTGAATGCAACACCAACACACATATGTATATATACTAGAGATCAGAAGAATAAAAGTATGTGAATTATTTAAAATGCCAAAAGAAATATACAAATATTTATATTTTGATATATTTAATTTAAATATTTTTATGAATAATTTTTACGCGGTCTAGCCTCTGATGAGTTCTGAACAATGAAAGTAAATATATATCGGACTAGGGGTTCTCGTTTGTATTGTAACTGGAGGAAATCATTTCTTGAGTGTGAACATTTCCCTTTTTTGGTGAGTTAATATTCTCTCAATCTCAATATTTTTTTGCTTCAAATACTTAGGACACTGTTATTTAATTCAACGCAGTTTTTGCTCCTTAACTAAGTAGTTGTTTTAATAGTTTCTATGATAAAATGTATTGGAAGTGTTGTTTTTGATTCATTATGTGCCTAAAACTTTTATACTAGAACATACAGGCACGAATGTCAGTATAAAATATAAAAATATATAGGTAATTAGTATTGTTATTATGTTAGGTTTGAAAGAATGCTTTTGTAATTCCCAATAATTATTTTATTATTTTTTTCTAGAAGTTCTTTAACATATTTAAATCAACTTCCAAGTTTTTGGCGAAACAAATCCAAATACGTTGTATAGATATTTGCTGGACAATGGACATGTAGTAAAAAATGTATTAGTGATTAGTGGAGCTGTCCGAGGTCACCTGGCCGACAGAGCCGTCATATGACTCATATGATTACATCATATCATAATACTTGAATAAGTACAGTAAATGGAAATAAATTTTAACAATAATGTTACATTTTATAAAAATTTGTATAAAACTCACCCTTTTAAGCAGATTTATGAAGTAGTTTGGTTGTCGTCATCACAAAGTGGGGAAGATCTATAGTATAATAGCATCAGGTATGTTTCTACAGCTGTCTCCGTCAGCGATGTTCGCTTTGGTGAAAAAATATGTTTTGCATTTTGAAAATGACCATTCGACATCTACGGGTGTAATACAGGCATAAGTAAAACAATCTGTGAACTCACTTAACGAAGTTGTAGATGCACCATCACAAACTTGTCTTAATTTGCTAAAATCAGGATCTTTCTGTAATACACTCTCGAATTTTTCACTAACGCGATTATTTTTTGCGTCATTTATAGCATGTAGCTGTGTATTTACGTCGTCCACTATTTGCAGCGATTCCACTAACGACAACGAACTATTTTGCAACTTTTCTATTGCGTCGTGTAGTCCTCTATAATTGTTATTAATAGTTTTTAAATCTGTTTCAAGGGAAACGTCTTGAAAGCTTGTCTGGCTTTCCCTAATAGCTGCAGCCTCGTTAGGGTTGAACTGTAGTATCACAGCTTTTATTTGTTGAAAATATTCAGCATAATAAAAAGCCGCTTTCAACCACGTTCTCCAACGTGTAAGAATCGGTTCTGGTGGTTCAGGGATACCAGGACACTGTCTGTGAAATGCTCGAAGCCGTTTAGGAGATTTGAGAAAAACTTTTTTTGTATTTGCTATTAATGCATCTACCTCTGGAAAACATTTTCGAATCGTTTCTGCCACAAAATGTAACGCATGTACTTTACACGTAACATGTAAAAACCTACAATTGTCTCTTTGAAAAGAACGGCCTACCATGCGCATTGTTGCAGCACCATCAGTCATAAACATCAATACTTGACTTGTTAAAAGTTCAAATTTTTCGAATGTCTCCAACACCCCACGCGTAATTATTTCGCCAGTACACGCAGTTAGTCTTTTACTAGCTAGTAAAAGTGGAAATGTTAGTTTAAGAGGGCCCAGTACACGTACTATAATATTTAAAATAGAATTTTTTTTACAATCTGTCGTCTCGTCAATACATAACCAGAGCCGTGTATTTTTTAATCCACATTTAATCCTATTTACAATGTCTTCACGAACAGCTGGAATATATCTACGTAACGATGTACGACTTGGTAAGTTCACCTGGGGATTGTATTTATTCCAAAACTTCCGAAATGGTTGTTTATCCAGTATGTGTAGCGGAATATTACAGGCTATTAACATTAACAATAAATCAAACATAAACTGAGTTGTCAAAGGCATGCCATTTTTTTTATTTTGATGTTGCACGGTGTTGATATGACGACGACAATCTGTTTTGTGCCAGCACATTAAGTCTTGATTACAAACTTTACAAATTATTTTGCATCCGTCATAGAATAAATCCGGAAATTCACAGATAAATTTATTCAGTGTTCGCGTACGGTCGTTTTTTACCCTTTAGCGCGTTTGACATTATGTATAATTTATAGGTACAACCTCACGCATCAACCTTTCAAATAAGACTGCAGCGTAAATCACTTCTAAATCGGCACGTGTGACGCCATCGCAAGACCGTGGCTGTACTCCAGCCACCTCGGACAGCTCTAGTGATTAGATGTATTAATTTTCGTCAGTTTCCTGTTGAGCGCAGCACCTTCCAGTACAATTATTTATGATTGTAAGGCAACTTATTTACATTTTTACGGATAACTTTTACTGTCTGTGCTTAAAAAGTTGTTTTATGGCGTGAGCACATGATTATGGCAAATATATTTTTAATAAACACAATATTAAACACCAAAGTTGAGAAATTTCTTCAATTTTATGTACAAGTAACCATCTATTCTACATCTAGTTTAAATTTTGCATGCACACGACCTCAAGTAGCATTTTATCTAGAATCATTCTAAATTTGGAAGTTCTAGTGCAACTGATATAGCAAATATTATTTTTCTAAAACACCACTGGCTGAAGTGCCCTGTAAATGACTCTAAATGCTGTCACATCTCGGTGTAAAATATTTTTTTCTTGGTGTCGTTTCCAATGGCACCTGAACATTGCTATGCTGCCTGCTAATACACTTTTGAAAAAATTGTCCAAATAGTGGATTATCTATATAATATTATCACTTACAAATGTGTATCTTAATGTTTGCTTTAACTTTGCACGAAAGTATTTATTTAGAGCTTGTGAAATATAATTCTGCGCAACTGGAATTTATTGCTACTTCTCAATTTCTAGAATGTATTACAAAAAAATCCAG
This sequence comes from Rhamnusium bicolor, assembly GCA_029963845.1. Taxonomy (NCBI): domain Eukaryota; kingdom Metazoa; phylum Arthropoda; class Insecta; order Coleoptera; family Cerambycidae; genus Rhamnusium; species Rhamnusium bicolor. The sequence goes on from JANEYF010005867.1 coordinate 102,606, forward strand.
ATAAATTACAATTCATTAAACACGCCTTTTTCTGAAGATTATGAAAATTAAAACTAATATGGATGGGAATCATATAACACAAATGAGCGTTAGCTCACAGAGCATTTTGTTATGAAGTTTGTGTGATATCTTTAAGAAAATTCTAATTTGTTGACAGTTTTCTGAAACCTCATTTGAACAAAACATTTAGATATGTTGAGGATTTATATTGAAGAAAAAAGTCGTAAGGCCATATTCGGGAAACCCTGGTACTTCCCTGCTCAATAGTACTAAATAACACACCTAACCGAGAAAATAGAGAAAACAGGTAAACCAATTTTACCAAATGACGTAAAACATAAGAATAATACATAAGGAGTATACTAATTATATATTTTGTTTTGAAAATTATTGGGTATTGGTCAAAAAAAAGATGAAAACCAGATTTTAAATTGTCGACGTTTCATCTTTATTTAAAACATCCTCAGGACTATTAGTTTAAATTTTTCTTGTGAACATTAATAATTTTAACATACATAAACATAAATAATATATAAATAATAAAAATAAACAGTAATACAAATCAAACAAACCATAACATTGACTTGACACATGATTTTAACCACTATCCAACAAATTACAATGCAAAATATATAAAGGTTCACCAAACAATTTCTACTCATTATGTAATGAATTTTCTAAATTATGTATTATATTCAAACCTGCACTCAATATTTAATTAAATGCATAAATGGCAGTTTAAGATCCATTGAAATAATCCGAACGTTGGAGTCGGGTGCTCTAGGGAAAGATAATTGAATTATTTTTTACAAGGCGCGGACATCTTTAATAATATTTAGTGTGAGATCTTTAAAAATTAATTACGGTTTTGTATTGAATTTAAAATTTTCACTGTGAATTTAGGAGTAAATTCATATGCTATTAAGTTCAAAACTAGCGGATAGGAAGAAGACACTCAATTAGACTTAGACTCTAAGAGACAAGTTGAGAAATATATTGCAAGTGATAGATGATTTAGTGACTGCTATACGACATCTAATAAACAGTGGGTCCTCTATCTTACTCTCAAACAACGTGGTCATTGTTTGCGTTAATGCAAAGAAATGGTATATTGAGACTGGAATTTGGTTGACTTTGGTAATGATCTACATTCTATTTGGAAATACAAGATGTCGTAGAAATATTATATGAAATCTAGTGAAACGATATAATTCTGAATTAGCATTAGAACATGGAGAAGGAGAGCAGATGATAAGGTTGCTGCCAAATTTGCTAAATAAAGTTTCTTAAATTATCGTATCTACTACAACTGCAAGCGAATGAGAGGAAAAAATCTAGGTGAACAATTAAATAGTTCAAGATGAGTAAGAGCTTCTTCAAGTGGCTGTAGTGTCAAGAAAATATGTTAGATATACAGGGTGACTCAAAAATAAACCGAAGAAAAAGCCCTAATAGGGCTCAATATACTAACGACTTTCCCAAAACATAAAAGAAGTCAATACGCTTGATTTCCAGAAAAAAATCTTAAAGTTTGATGGGTAAAAATCATATCCGCCTATGGCAGATCAAAACGAATTTTCATGTGGTAATTTAACTGATTGAAATCAATGACAAAACCTTTTTATGCAACAAAAAGTCATGTGTGCAAATATGCAATTGCATAATTGGTGTATTTATTCTCAGTCGATATTACGGGTTTGTTGATTTTGTGTTGATAATAACTTTGGGTTAAATGACGTGATTAAAAACTAATAAATTGGCTTTTACTACAAATCCAAAAACGGGTATGGTGCTAGTGTACAGTGAAGTGCTTGATAATTTTGCCGTGGTTCAGACACTTTACGATGAATGGTTCCCTGCATGTCGCCATCCCAATCACGAAACATTTCGCAATATAATGCAATATCTTTAAGATTTCGGAACATCTGCAACTCAAACACATTTGTGGCTGAAATGATGAATGTTGTCTAGGAAAATCTTTCGTCAGGCAGAAAAAGACTGGCTCTCCTGTTGCAAATATCGTATAGCAAATATTATGATAGCAAGACTTACATTCCTATCATGTTCAACCGTGTCCAAACTTCGTCGGTTCGTATTATACACCGATGAGGATACATTTACTCGATAAAAGAGTTTTAATATATATAACACTCATATCAGGTGTGAGGATAATTCTGATGCTATGCTGGAACACAGGTTTTAGGAGCGGCGTTCATGCAATGTGTAAGCAGAGATAGTGGATGATTATTTAATTGTATCCCACATTTTGCCACCACACTGACTGAATTACACCTCCTGTACAATTTTTAATTAACACCTTGCCCAAACTTCTAAAATATGGGCCTGAATAAGTGGGTTTTCTTAGATTGTGCCCTATACACATTACTCTCAACGTACGAGACTGGCTTACTGATAAACGGAAAGGTGGGCTGGAAGAAACGGGCCAATAACATGGACTGCTTGATCGGCAGACTTAATTCTGTACGTCTTTTATTTATAGGGCACATAAAACAACTGATTTATTCAACATCAAACAATACAATTGAGGAATTACAAGCCAGACTGCAAAATGCTGGAGACAGCGTTCGCTAAAATGTTCGAAAAAATCAAGCTGTCTTTTGCAAAAAGGCCAGAGCTTACGTAAAAAATTAGGGAGAACCTTTTGCACACTCTTTATTTTAACTTAGTCACTGACACACTGCGTCATACAACTACCAAACAGACCAAGTATAGCTCTGCCCAGTTTCAACGCTCATTTAGCTATAATGCCGTTAAACTATTTAATTCTCTTTCTCCCGAATCTAGTAATAATATTGACACATTCAGAAAACAGATCAAAAATTTCTTAATAAACAAACGTAACACTTAAATACATAATATTTTACAGCCTGTTGCTTGTAAACATCTATTATCCAATTCATATCTTTTTTATTATTTACACCTTTCTATTTTATGTAGTTTATATGGGGTGGTTATATGGAAGAGCATAATATATGAATATCGCCTCCCCCCTATTCACTTTTACTTATGTAATTATTTTTGTAATAGAAAAAAATAAAGACACGTTATTATTATTATTATTATTATTACTTTTTTTCTTAATTGCATGGCACTTCTTACCCCATTGACAGACTCCCAGTTGGAGAAAACAAACATACTTGGGTTATCTTCTAAAACGGGATTTTCGTTTTAGTTTCTATTTGAGTGACGATTTAATTGAAGTGTAGTTGATTTGTGTGAATAACGAACAGAATGTCTTTCTTTCCCAAGTGAAGTGAGATTATTTATATATTTTATTTTATTTATTTATTTTATTACAATATCCAACAGACCGGAGTTCATTTGTAGGATAAGGGTAGATACAACAAGAAGTATAGATACAGTATAAATGCTAAGAAAAAAATATATATACATAAATACAAAACATAGAATATGTTATATAACATAGTGTAGGTATAAATATTAACAAGCATTTATTAGTAAACGTGTACACAAATACATACATATTACATATATATACGTATAGTATAAGATAATAATAACAATATTTATAATTGTTTAATACAGCGAATATTTGTATTAAAAATATCTACAAGGGTATTGACATTATTATAATTTGTAAACATTTGGAAGAAGGAAGATGTGTTATTATATTGATTCTTGGAGTATGAATTGAAAATGTCTCAATGTGTCTTGAAGCAATACGAGGTACAACATAAAATATACTGTTGTGAAAATCTTCACATTTAATGTAATTATGGATAATTTTGAATAAAAATATATTGATTGAATAGATCTCCTCTTTAAGAGGTTATCAAAGTTGAAAGTAGATAAAAGAATGTCATGTGGATATCCTCGCAGAGGATACCAACCAAACGTATTAAAGTGCAAATATTTTAGGAAGCGCCGTTGAATCTTTTCAACTGCTGTGATGTGACAATTGTATATTGGACATTAAATAATTTAAGCATATTCTAATTTAGATCTTACTAAAGAATTGAACAATAATTTACATAAAGCTATGTTGTTGAAATCGCTGTTTCTTAGAACAAATCCTAATGTTTTAAAAGAAAAGGACACAAAGATCTTTCACATTATTAGGTCTAATTAAAGGTGTATTGGATACTTTACAGTCAAATAGACAAACATTTTGCTTTCGTTAATAAGACACAATATTGCATTTACTGATATTCAAAAATAGGTTGTTTTCGTTACACCAATCATTTATATGGTTTAAATTATTTTGTAAATGTAAATCAGCCAGTGAGTTTATTTGACAAAGTATTTTTAAATTGGCAGCGTATAAAATGAATCTTACATCAAGCTTAGCAGCAATATTGTTTATAAATATAATGAAAAACAGGGGTCTAAGAAGAGAACCTTGAGATACACCGGATTTTTGCAAAAATTTTTCTGATTTATGACCTCCATTTTGAACATATTGCCAGCGGTAAGTTAAGTAGGATGTTACTAGGTCTAAGAAGTCTATTGATATAATAAAATATTGAGGTTTGTGTAATAAAGTTTTATGATCCAATTTGTCAAAAGCCTTAGACAAGTCCTCTCTGATCTAAGACTTCATTGATAAATTGTTTTGATAACCAGATTAGTTATTGTTGATCCTCCAGAGTCAAAACCATGTTTTTCAGGTAATAAACAGTTGCCAACGTGAACAGATAAGTAATCATATAAAATAATTTCTGATATTTTACCAAACTGGCAGATTATAGTAACTGGTCTATAGTTAGTTATATCATCAGTGCTTCGTCTTTGAATGTAGGTGTGTCTCTAGACAATCTCCACAAATCTGGAAAAGTAGAAATTTTAAGAATCATGTTATAAATATAATACATAAGGGACCCACGAGAATTATGGCACAGTCGCGAATAAGAAATCCAGGTATGTGATCCGGCTCCATCGTCATATTTGCTTTAATTTGTTTAATAGCTTGCTCAACATCATTAGCGGTATTACAGTTAGGTGTAAAATATTATTTGGTGTGGTATCATCAAGTTCCTTAGGATTAACGTTAATATTTGGTTCCGAAAAAGATTTAAAAAAAAAATTGGCGAATGCTGAAACAATTTTAGACGGATTGCTCACATCGGTGTCATTGTATTTCATATTTAGTGAAATAGACGGATGAGATTTTTTAGAGTATAAAAAATCCAGAATTTGTTTGCCTTAACTTTTATTTCATTTTATATTTTAGAAATGTATCGTTTATAGGCTAATTCATTTTCGATTTTGAATTTCACTTCTTGGTTTTTTAAACGCATTATGATTTTCATCTCTTTTAAATTTTCTATACCTCTCATAATATGCCTTATATATATTTTTTAATTTAATTATTAAAATCTCATTATACTAAACTGGATATTTACGTGAACACAGTTTCCTTTTTGCCACATGTTTATTCATAAGATCGTGTAATCTGGAGTAGAATCCTTCGACCATATGGTTTACATCCGTTATATTACTTAGAAAGCTAAAGAGATATCTTCTACTATGGTGAACAGGTACTGATTAATTGTTAGAATCGTCTTAATCAAAATATTGCTATTGTAGGTATGGATTACGTCAATTATGATCGGTTAGTAATGTAAATTGTGGGAAAGTAGGCCGCAGACGGGCTCTCTCCATACTTATAATCGCTTATTTATCGGATAAATAATGAAGTTATTTACTGTTATTAGTGGTGTCGGTAACTGGAGGGTTTTAATGATACTTTTATTACTTTCTTTATTTGCCTGAAAGTTACCAAAAATATGGAAAATCTATATATATAACCTCTCAGATTATAGGTTTTTCTTCTTTGGTTTATTTCGGAGTCACTCTGTATTTTAAACGGTTCTGGAATCTGAGGCATTGCATAGACTACATAATAAGAGAAGAGGAGGAACATATTTTCAGCGAGGAATGGTCCATTATTCAAGATACCCAATCAAGCCAGTGCAAGTTGTTACTTTATTAAAACTTTTGTTAATATAAAAAAAACATAAAGAACGTGATGCGAATTAATGTGCCCTTAATGCCTTTTATGCAAGACACAAATTTCGTAATAGGTCTATACACAAAATTAACTTATATTTTTAGTTATTTTAGTCTTTACAAGATAAACTGTAAGCTGCAACAATTTTTAGTAACTGAAAGAAACGTGGACAATTAGGACTAGATGAGAAGGATATAATTTCATAATGTACTTAATTCAAAGGCCCAGTATTCAATTTTTCAATAGTTATATACACAGGCAATTCAGAGTAATTTTAATATTCACTACTTTTTGGCTAAATTCCAGGCACGTATATTTTATTTAATACAATATAAAATGAAAATTGACAATTAAAATTCGCTAAGGACGATCAAATTTTACATGATATAAATAAAAAAATAAACATTTCCGCAAAGTGTGTCTCTTGTCGGGAAAACTAAAGTGTCGATGATGTAGAAATATTTAATGAAGTGAATAATGGATGCAGATAATGCAGAATTAATGTAGAAAAAAGTATACCTGACGGAGGCATTATTTTAAAAGCATTTAAATTTCCCGGCTATATGCTTAATAATTCAGTTGTCTGGTTGAATTTTATAGCTCACATTTCAGTTTTTTAAAATTCTTTGCTCAAAGTTTTAACAACTACATCTTTTCATATATTTCCAAAACTTCTCAGAGATGTAGAGTTTAACTATAGCAGTTGGCTGCCTAAAACGATTAATAATAATTTCTATTTATGCCAGATTATTTCCAATATGTATACCACGCTGAATATGCATAAGTAACTAATTGTTACTGATTTATTATTTTTACGTCGTTATAAATAAATGAATAAAAAAAAAATTTATACTCAACGCGTTCTTAAGTCAACTCCAAAAATTCGTGAATCAGATTTGGTAGTTTTATTATGTATTTATTAAAATAGTGGAGGTAAGATCGACAAAAAGAAGAAAACTCAAGTTTCACTTAGTCGAGGTTTCGTGTATTTTGACACATCATCAGGTCTCTGAACAACATAAAAAATGTTTTGTTGTCTTCAGAGTCCTGAGAATGTGTCAAAATACACGAAACGTCGACTAATTGAAACTTTGGTTTTATTCTTTCTGCCCCCTATTTTAATATATATATAGTATATATATATATATATATATATATATATATATATATATATATATATATATATATATATATATATATATATATATATATATATATATATATATATATATATATATATATATATATATACATATATAAAACTGAGTTTAAAAAAGGTTATTACATCAATTTATAAGCTTACTACTTGGAACAAAGCAAGTGCTGAATTGACAATTTGTAATTCTAGGAGAGAATTTGTTATCTGCAACGTAGCTGTAATATGATATTCTGAGATATTATGAAGTGAAGCCAAAGTCGTGTATAAGTTAATATACAGTGGCGTAGATATTATATAACAACTTCCCCCTTATTAAAAAAGTTGGTGTTTATACAACAACTTTTGGATAATACAAAATTTAAAATATAAATCAAATTGTAAAATAAGAATTGAAATATAAAATGTAAAGGTAGATTATAAGCGTAAAAGTGCAATAATTATAACATGTAAAATGCACTATCTAATAATGTAAAATACAAAATGCAAATGTAAAATGCAAAATGCAAAGTGTAAAATGTTAAACGTAACATATAAAATGTAAAAGGTAAAAGTGTAAAACATAGTAAAATTAAATATAAAGGGTAAAAATGCAAAACGTTAGTATACAATACAAAACGTTATAAAAATAAAAGTGAATAAAATTTTTTAAAAAATATGATAACATTCACTGGAGTCAATAGGATTCACAATGAGTTATTGAGGTCCACGATAAAACACAGAATACAGAGTTTTTTATTTTTAAGTGAGTTCTATTGCTTCATTTTCCTCTTCGTCACGAATCGGAGTCGTTTCCTTGTGGGGATTATGTTGGTGAAACTTCTAAGGGTTCTACTAGATCCTGGTGGAGGTGGAAGTGATGTAGTTACGTCGATGGCTAATCTGCGTCTTCTTCTTGTTTTGCATTTACAAAATATGTAGAGAATTAGTAGTCCAAAAATTAGTGTTATTATGAAATATGTGAACCAGGAGATGTCTTTGGTAATAAATGGTTCATTGATTAAATCATCCAAATCTTTCGAGTATTGATCCAATTTATGTTTGGCAATCTCGAGGTCTTCAGTGTTTAGATTGTTTAATTTTAACGGTTTTAATTTTGGTAATTTAGTTTTGTCTGGAAGTTCGTTACAGCATTCATATGGAATTTGAATAGGGTGAATGCTCTCTTTAACATCTAGTATTTCGTTTGAGCTGACTTAGATTTTGGTTATACCAACGAAAGCATAACAATTGGGTTGTAATTTTAAAATAGAATTTTTGGTAATGATGTTAGTTTTTGAATTCCTCTTTGGACAGTTGATGGTAACATGCAGAGGTTCTGCATTGATGATTAGCCAGGTGTTTTCCTGAAGTTTTTGAACATTGTAGCCTTGACTTATAATAAACGAAGTTTGGCAGTTTTCGGGTAGGACCCGTAGATTTTTTAAAAGCCTAGGTTCGCAGATGGCAGTGTTGTCTATCGGGTAGGCGAACAAGTTTGAGCATAATTTGGTTCCAATGTTGAGTTGTCGACATTCTTTTAAATCCGGGATGGGTATGAACATCAAAGAATCATCATCTCTCGCGATATATTTTTGAGAAACTGATAAGATGTGGTGCAACCCAGTTCTATTATCCAGGATCGGAATGGGATATAATTGATAGGCTATATAGGTTTGGAGATCTACCAATGGTATGTTTAAAACAAAAATTAAGCTTGAGTCAGTTTGAAATGCTCGGAGCTCGATAATATCCAAGTATTGAGCAACTTTTGATAGTTTTATAGGAAGTGGCAAATTATTTTTCTGCAAATTTTGTGAAATTTCTTGTAATGAATTAATTAAGTGCTCTGGCGTAATGATAGAAGTGTGAATAATTTTTAAGCGTGCAAATGTTATTGAATTTAGAATATCATTGAGGTCGTTTTCAATGTACAAATAACTAGCCATTAATTGTTCACAAATTTCAAGATATTTTAGTTTTGAATTGACTATTTGTATATCATGTTGTGTACTTAGGATAGCGTCCTCAATTTCCTTGATACCGTCGTTAAATGTTTGTTCGTCGATTTGTAATTTTTTTAATGGTCAAGTTAAAATTACTAATGACTGACGTTGTTACTGAAATTTGGTTTTTCAACAAGTTTTCTAGTTCATGTTCGTCTTTATTTAATTTATTTATGCAGTTAGAATAATATTCACCATCTTCGGCGTCTAGATTTCCGGAAATTGATTTAAAAATTGTACCTATACCGTTTAGAATTCCGCGTTTGTACCGTTTTGTGTCAAGATAGACTTCGTTAAATTTTGATCGTATGTTTTTAGAAATTTGTGTTAAGAGACTAAGATGGGTTTTAACTTCGCTTAAAAAGGTATGCATATTATGATAAGCAGGGTCAAGGGTGTTTAGGATGGTGTCTAGAATCTTGTCATTCTTGTCAAAAGCTCGTTTTAAAGATGATATGTTTTTGTGTACCAATAATGTCCATTTATCGTTCGTCACTACTATGTCTGATCTTTCATGGTAGTAAATTCCTATAGTATTATTTATGGGTGTAATATTGTACTGGGTGACTGCTAGAGTAGCTGATCCGAACAGCAGGATTAACCTGAAACCAAGGTTAACTTCCAGAATATGGTTTCATTCTGTCGAAATTTACTTTAGATGTTTGGTTAGTATTGGGATTATGCAAGGTTGCTGAATTTTGAAAAATCTCGGTTATTTCAAAAGGACCGTTAAATTTATTTTGTAATTTGTCCTTAATTTGCGATTCTTTTACATACACTTTATCGCCGATATTATATTCATAGCGATTTTCAGGGACGTGTTTATCAAAACGTATTTTAGCCTTTTCCTTGTTGTTTTGAATGCGGCTACGCGCTATTTTGTAATAATGTGATATTTTATTATTTAGATCTCGGACATATTTGGTTATTAGCTCCTTTTGGATGTACAAAGTTTCAGGAGGTCGGTTTGATGTGTGACCAAAAACTAATTCGTATGGAGTAAAACCATGCGATTTGTTTGTCGAATTGTTGTAACAAATTACTGCATATGGCAAAATGGTAAACAGATGTTCGTTAGGGTTCTCAGTTTTGTGGACTCTAATCATTTCCGCTAATGTTGCATGAAACTGTTCTAATGAGCCGTTAGATTGGGGATGTCCTACACTTGAAAATGTTAATTTTATGTCGTATAACGTGCAAAGATCTTTTAATAAGCTATTGTCAAATTCACGACCATAATCGCAATGTATTCTTAGGGGTGTACCATAGTGTTGGAAATATAGTAATAAGGTATTGACAACGGATTTAGCTGTTTTATCCGGAAGTGCATAAGCTTGCGTAAATTTGGTTAATTCGTCGCGAATAGTAAGGGCGTGATTTCGTGTGGGTGATTCAAATATGTCGATGTTAATTCTCTCGAATGGTGTTCGTGAAGTTTCACTGATTACTAATGGATTACTTAAATTTTTGCGACAAACTTTGGTCTTTTGACAAGTTTCGCAATTCTTTATAAAATTTTCGACGTCTTTAGATAAGCCTCGCCAATTATATTTTTGCGTAATTCTTCGAGTGGTCTCGTTTATTCCGCGGTGTAAATTATTTTTTCCAGAATGGTTTTCGTCTAATATAATTGGAATTTGATCTTCGTCTGGGACTTGTACCGTGTTTTGACAGATTACTAATTTTAAATTCTTTTCAGCAAAAATGAATGAGAGCATTTCCAATGTTGGCAAGTCTAGATTATTTTCAACGTGATACGTTTGCGTAAGGTCGAATTCGTTTTGATATTTAAATAACGTAAAGAATAAAATGTTATTAACAGATTCCGGATCGAAAGGTAAAGGAATGATAAAATATTTCCGTTTCCGGACAGTTTTACTTGAAACAGTATTAATTTGGATGTTATGAAAATCAGGGCGTTCTTCGAAAATATCTTCGATTATTTTATAATGAAGATCTTCCAATTTATTTTGTTGAAAGAATGTAATAATATTCTTATGTTCCCTGTCTAACAATTGTTTGTTAGAAAATTGAATTTTGGAATAATCGATAAGTGATTTTGTTTTATATAAATTAACAAAGGTGTCGAATTCATGAGCGATTTGTTCATCTGTAATGTCATTAGTATGCTCTTCGTCGTCTGTGTCATCATCATTTGCGGCTAAGATTTTCGAATTAAATTTGGAACAATGATGAAAAATGATTTATTTTTATCCTAGATAAAGCGTCCACATTTTTGTTAATTTTACCAGGTTTATAAATAATTTCGTAGTCGTATTCTTCGAGTTTTAAACGCCAGCGTGCTAATCTATTTCCTGGGTTTTTTATGGAAAATAACCAGGTGAGTGGTCGATGGTCTGTGATTAGTTTGAACTTTCTACCGAATAGGTATGGCCTAAAGTGTTTAACTGACCAGACTATTGCGAGAAGCTCCCCTTTCAATGGTTGAATACCTGGTTTCGGCATTGCATAAAATTCGAGAAGCATAAGCAATGGGTAAATCTTTACCAATAGGTCCCTGCGAGTACTGAGCCGATCGCGAACGCGCTTGCGTCCCGTAGTTAACAGGAAAGGTTTATCGAAATTTGGATAAATTAAAATGGGTGATGTGGTTAATGTTTGTTTAAGTTCGGCAAATGAATTTTGGCAATAATTGTCAAAGTTGAAGGGGACGTCTTTTTGTAAAAGTTTTATCATTGTTTAGTGATTTTAGAGAAATTTGGAATAAATCTTCGATAATAACCTGCAAGTCCTAAAAACGATTTAATTCTTTTTTGGTCTGTAGGTTGTGGAAAGTTTAAAATAGCGTCAACTTTACTTGGGTTAGGTTTTACACCGTCTTTTGTTATTAAATGTCCTAAATATGCGACTTCTTTTCGTAGAAATTCACATTTATCGGGTTGTATTTTTAAATTAGCCTTTTGAAGCCGTTTGAATACCTCGGTTAAGCGAGAAATATGTTCGTGAATGGTAGGTGAATAAACGATAATGTCGTCCATATAGACAAGACATCTTTCATTTTGAATTCCGAGTAAAATATTGTCCATCACTCTTTGAAATGTCGATGGAGCATTCCTTAAACCGAAGGGCATGCGTGTGAATTCAAAGTGTCCGTTCTCAACTGTAAAAGCAGTTTTTTTAAACGTCCTCGGGGTTAATTTCGATCTGGTGGAAACCCGATGCCAAATCTAAAGTGGTAAAATATTGACATTTTTCAAGCTGGTCTAAAAGATCCGATATGTTAGGCAAAGGATATTTATCTCCGATTGTTACTTCGTTGAGTTTTCGATAGTCAACTATAACGCGCCATTTTTGTTTACCAGAAGCATCAAATTTTTTTGGAACTACCCAAACAGGGGAGGACCAGGGTGAAATTGAATGTTGAATAATACCTTGATTTAACATTTTTTGATACTTGATTTTTTACTTCTTCTTTATGAAGTTGGGGATACCGATAAGATTTTGTAAAAATAGGTTTAGAATTATTAGTGTCAATCGCGTGTTTAATTTCATTTGTAAAAGTCAGGTTATCTCCTTCTAAGTAGAATATGTCTTGGAAGTCTAAGCAAAGATGCGTTATTATTTCGGCTTCTTCGTTTAGATGGTCCAAGCGTAATTCATTTTTTATTTGGAAATTTCTGTCTGTCTGTATGTATGGGTCAGAATTTTGAATATTTAAATTAAAAAATTGGTTTAAAATTTTGAACTGGTTCGAGGTTTAAATTGCAGAAAATGATAGTTTTAGTAATAGCGTTTGCGTTTATTACTGTTGTTACAAATTCGCCTTTTTCGTCTATTTTTACCAGAGCATTAGGTAAGCGTACCTTTTCAATTTCCTGCGCTTGCAGTATAGCGTCAGTGTAAATGTAACTAAGTTACATTTTAATTTGCATACTTTTTCAGTACGAGGTTCGATTGAAATTACGTTTCGGATAGGATTTTGAAATGTATTTTGACATATCTTAGGAATTACGGGTTCTGAGTTTTCTGATACTTTAAAAAGCTGATAAGTTTTGAAACTGGTTAGTAACAGTTTATTTTTAAAATCAACGACACATTTGTAATGTTCCATAAAGTCGGAACCTAAAAATCCATCAAATTCTATGTCCAAATTATAAATGTAAACTTTAAGGGGATCGCTGGGTATGAACGGAATTAAAATTGATTCTTTAATCATTAATTCTTGATCAGTTATGCCTTGAATTAAAACATTTTCTGGGTATCTTTTTGATTTGGAAGTATTTGGTTTAAAAATGGATATTCCAGCACCGGTATCTATCAAAATTTTGAAATTGTTGTTAGAGTCTTTAATATAATATAAGTTTTTCGAATTTACGGTGTGAAGCATTGTTCTTCGTCCGGGTCTCATAAATTCATATTTTGTATTTGGTGGGACATTTGTTCGATTTGTGTTGGAGTACCCATGGGATACTCGGACCTGTCCGAAAATCCTGAGGATTAGCAGTATAATCCTCGAATAAATTTTGAGAGTTAGCTGTACAACTGTCATTGCAAAGTTTGAGAATTAGCAGTATAATTCTCATACAAATCTTGAGAATTAGCAGTATAATTCTCTTGCTGGTTAACAGAAAGATCTAAATTTGATTGATAATTTTGGGGATAGTCTTCGAATTGTTGGTCGTTATAATTATCATATTGATTGTAAAAATCGGTATTTTCAAATTGCTGTTGATTATAATAATCGTTAAGGTTTACATGATGTGTCCTTTGTGGGTTAGGACGATTAAAATTACTGTTTTGTTGATTGAAATGTCTGTTTTGAAAATTCGAATTAGGCCTCATTACAGGAGGTCTGTTTTGTTGCGATGGGACTGATTGTTGGAAATTTTGTTGTGGCGAAAAATTTCTTTGATTAGAAAAAATTTTGAAAATTAGGTCTTGGTTGACTCGCGTACGTAGGTCTGAAATTTTGGTTTTGTGGAGTAAATTGTTGCCGTGTACGGCACTCGTTAAAGGAGTGACCATTTCGCTTACAATAAGAACAGAACTTTTGATTATTAAAATTAGATGTCTTTGGTAAATTTTGCATAGGTTTATTTACAGTTTTATTTGTAAATTTTTGAGTTTCAAAATAAGATAACTGAAGTTCCCTTTTTACACGATTTATCGCATCCAACATATTTCGTGGGTCTCCGGCTCTTACAATTTGTCCTATTTTGGTTCTAATCCGGTTAATAGTGTAGTTAATGTCATGTTTTCTATTAAATTAGATTGCGCGGTTTTTTCTTCAAGCGTGAGGCTTTGTTTTTGCACAGCGGCGTGCATTTTTGCGTTGTGAATTTGCAATCTTGAAATAAAAGTTAAAGCGGTTTCGTTAGGTAGTTGGTGAATACGCTGTAAGTCTTGTATTAAGGCGGTCAAATCGCGTGGATCGCCAAAATGAGCATCAAGTATTGCTTTTATTTCGCCCCATGTATTTGGGTTGCGTGAATTTACGATTTCTGCGGCTTTACCGCGAAGTTTATTTTTTATGTGTAAAGTTAATAGAATGCGTTGATCGTCTACGGCCATGCCCTGGGCATGAATGCAGGCGTTTATAAAAGTTTGCAAAAATATAGGATTGCCATCAAATTCTGGTACAATCGAGAAAATTTCACTTAATTTGTAGGGTTCGATACTAGTACTTTCGGTTGTGAGAGACATGTTGCTAGATATTTAGATGTTATCGAAATAAAATTAAGTAAAATAAAAAAAATAATATAAAAAGATTAAAATAATATTTAGTTTGCTATAAAAATATC
>JANEYF010005867.1:122500-187243 GCA_029963845.1 Rhamnusium bicolor
TTTGTTGCTTATTTAAGATCCAGTATTTACTCTGTTAAACATACTTAGAGCAACTTTTTGTGTTTTATATGATTTTGTATAAATTAGAAGTATTACAATATTTCGACTGCTCAGAATCAATCAATCAAAAAATCAATCAGTCAATCAATTGTATTAGTCCTTTAGATCATTATACATGATATAGGCTTACTCATTGTACAAAAGAAAATAGTGTAAAAAAAGTAGTTAAAGCCTTAAAAGACATATACACAGTCTAACAATCATATACACACATACATATACACAAAATTTTGTATAGACATATTTTATAGATATAATATATACGCATCACATAATACAAAAGAGCAATAGGGCAAATACAGACCTTTCTATTTAAAAAAGCATTAGCAGTATAAAATGCACCATCCACTAACAAATTATTGATTTTAAGTTTGTATGAAATAAAATTCTTAATATTTTTTAATTCAAGCGGTAAAGAATTATATAGTTTAATACAGCAATAAATTTTCGGTTTCTCTAATAATGTAGAATTATGGGATGGTGTCAGGAGATCACTGCTTCTCGTAATATAGCTATGCTGAGATGAGACTTTTAAAACAGTGTAAATATTTTTAAGAAGCATAGATATTTATAGATTTGGTTTTAAATTGATTATTAAACGATTAAGTTCTTTTTGGAAAATAAGAACTCTGTAAGCATGCAAGTGCGTAATAAATATTTAGCAATTAACCACATTTTTTATTTGTATAACTGCAATATATGCCTGATTTAGTTTCTTGCATATGATGTCAATTTGGGATTTCCAAAGTAATTTTGCATCCAAGACAATCCTAAAAATTTACTTTTGTTACTTAGTTTATTGTTTATCACACCAAGCAGAAAATTTATCTAATACATTACCAATTTTTTTTTGCAAAATGTCATTATTGTGATCTGCCACAGTTATAATGCTATCGTTAGCAAACATCATCACTGACCCACTTTTTATGTGGTTTGGTAGATCGATAACGTACAAAATGAAAATCAAGGGCCCTAGAACTGACTCCTGTGGTACCTTGAGAATCATTAAATTCGTCTGAGAAATAGGTACCAATCCTCACAATTACTTTGCGATTTAATAAGTAGGAATGAATATATTCCAGAATATTACCACCTATACTGAGGTTAAAAAAGTTTAGATATAATAAAATTGACATTCAAGATATCAAATGCCTTGGATAAGTCAAATTGTAACATAACTACATATTTACTTTTATTTGTATGACTATAAATTGTATCAAGTAAGTCGACACTGGCAATCTCTACTGACTTACCGTTCCTAAAACCATGTTGAAATGGTAAGAGAATGTTGTATTTTTCTATAAATACTGATATTTGGTCGTAAATAACCCTTTCTATTATTTTAGACAGAAAGCTTACTAGTGTTATTTATCTATAATTTTCGATGTCCAAAGGGTCACCAGATTTTAATAACGGTACTACATGAGAAATTTTTATAATATTTGGAAATGAACCACTTTTAATTGAGCAATTTATCAGACACATTAGTGGGAGTAAGATATACTCTTTAATTTGTTTCATCAATTGAAAATTGAGCCTCGATTTATTCAAATAAACAACATATGGAAAAAACAAAATGCGAATTTTTCAGTTTTTTTTCAGATATCTGAAAAAACCAAGCCAGACAATTAAGTTCTGTAGGTTTTAGGGCCTTGGTAAGAAAATCACGCAACTTTTCTCTAATTTAACCCATGTTTTAAGTTGCAAGATAAACGAGATCTCTATGCTGGGAAAGTTAATAAAAAAAATTCTTTAATAAAATTAGCAATGATAGTTTATTGAAATGGACATTTTTGAGATGAAAACAATATTTTTTTTCTAATTTTTCAGTAGAACTGAAAATTGTGATTGCCGTGTTGTAAAATTTTCCATAGGTTACATAAAAAAAATTAAAAAAAAACGCAGCAAATTTTAAAAAATTCAGTAAT
The DNA here is from genome assembly GCA_029963845.1 of Rhamnusium bicolor. NCBI lineage: Eukaryota > Metazoa > Arthropoda > Insecta > Coleoptera > Cerambycidae > Rhamnusium > Rhamnusium bicolor. The sequence goes on from JANEYF010005867.1 coordinate 124,489, forward strand.
TTTGGAGCAAGTAATTTATTAAGGAAATACAGTTTTGCTCAAATGTAACTTAATGGGATATCTGCAGTAGACAATTAATTGCGTTATTTATTTTTTTAAATAGTTTTGAAATTATTGAGTTCTGGTTCTTTAACATTTCTTAAACAGGTGAGAAAACGTAATTTTAACAAATATTATGGAATAATAAAGGTCTGAAAATATATTGTATCTATCAGTAGTAACTTTTCACATTTCATTTCAATTCTATTAAAGCTAGCAAAAAAGTTAGCAACTCCCGAATGCTGTTATATGAAGCTTCATTATGGCTTGGCTAAAATTCAGTAAAAATGAAGAAACCAAGGAATGCGACAAACAAGTCATAAACATCTGCAGAATCATTTATGGTTTATTATACGCAAAGACTATGCAGTATAATATAATCTTTGTTATCCATATACAACATAAACAGTCACCCTAGTATTTAATATCGGAGAAGATGGTCCCCATGTGTGTACTTATAACTCTATGTAAAATTTATTAAATTGACTTAGATGATTCCCAAGGTTGGAGCCGTATTAAAATATGAAAAACAAAGTATGAAAATTACAAGACTGGAATCTAGAATTTTCCTTATCTCAGATATAATTCATGAAATATTATTTTGTCATGTTAAACAATTCATATTTAACTAAAGAAATATTTATCAACGATGCCTTTATCACTAAATATTCATCAGGAGTTAAAGTTTAATTGAAAATTTGATTATGCAGAACGAAATTTTGTTACTGAAATATAAATATTAGATTATACTTACGAAGCTTTTATTTCGCAGCATCTTAAATATACAGGTTGTATCATGGGTCACGCCCCATCCACGAAACTTGGGTACATGATGGGAAATAAGTCTAAATAAAAAAATAAAAATTTTCGATTCCGCCTCGTCGAGTTATTGTCAAGAATACTGAAACAGTACGGGTTTTTGAGGGTAAAATTGAAATTAGTTAATAATTTGGAACATAATTATTTTATTTTTGATAAAGGTAAATATTTCTTAAAGTTGAAATAGATAGTATAATTAGTTAATACTTACCTTTTTCGTGACTGTAAATCGTGTAATGGTAAAATATTATAACTAGGTAGATCATGTTGGAAATTATACGTAATTTGTACCTACATAACAACCTATTTGGTCGCCTTTATTACGTTTCTTTAAGGTAATATTAGGTCGACAATGTCGATAAATTCTACCTAGCTTATCTACCTGACTTCAACCATTTAGTCAATTATAAGGTAGTTAACCTTAAGGTCATATTAGCGTAAGACGTCATATTTATTTTAACACAGTTGGAGTATGATTTGAAATTGAAATTTTTAGAATGAATGTATGCAAACGAACTGATAAAAAGGGTAAAATATACATAATTCTACTTGCTAAGTCAATATCAACAAGTATAACATACTTTTGGCTCAAAGTATAATTATAATTGTGTTACTTGATAATAGGAATTTTCACATTAATGAATATTTTGGAGGCGCATGGTTATTTATCGAAGTACAGGTGTTAACATGCACGGAAACATTTTCGATGCATTAATTTCAACAACCGGAACCTTCTGATATTATAGACCGTCGGCGTAACATCTAAAACGTTGAGTTTTAAAGAGTGACCCAATATTTCAGTATAATTTTATGGGACCTTTACTGATCGATTTGTGGTAAGTTTCTACATCGTAAATAAAAAATGAAGACAATTATTTTTGGTCGAGGCAAAAGTTATCGTGGAAAAACCGAAAAAAAATACGACTTTTTAAGTGGTGCTTTTGTGGCCTTATATCTCAATAACTATAAAAAGATATCAGCTTGAATTTTACACAGTTCAGTAGCACGTTTAATTTACTTTAAAATGGCGTCTTAGAAATTTGCGCGTTTTTATTATTTATAACAGTAAAAAAAAGATTTTCTACGACGACGGCAATATTTTACGGCATTCCGCCATGTTTAACGCGCTCCACTTCATTACTGGTAAGAGATATTGGAATGAAATGCACGTAGAAAACTTCCAAATTTTATAGGGATTATTTTTGCTGAATTATGTACAACCTTAACTTTAATAATAAAACGTCCACAATCAATTTTCTGTCGCGATGTACCATTAGCGCGCTCGAATTCTCGATCACCCGCCCGCGCCTCGACCGCACCGCAGGTCCCTACACTTCAAGCACGGGTTAGCTTGAGACGGCCGTGGTATAGGTATTAACGACAATTCCACTTATATTATGTATGTATTTACATATTTGTGGTCTGCATTTTTTTGATTTCTATTTTTTTTAATTGAATTATGTGACTTCAAATGATAACGTGTAAGTATATTGTTTTTTTTTTATTTAATTTAATTGTGTTGTAATGTTATAAATTTATTCTGATAATTCTTCATCTTCTACCTGTGCAATGTTTGTATTAGTACAATTCATTTTGCATTTACATTCAGGTATACAAAACATGCCCTCATTTCTACAAACACACTTACTATTGTTACAATTTTTCTCAGTACAAAACAAACTAATTATTGATCTAATATCTCTAGGAATTGGGGCTTTCGTAGCGAATTTCGGGACCAACATGTCATTTTTGTAGATCCACCCATAATTCTTCGGGTTAAGTTTGTCAGGTGTACCGTTATAACTCATTCTCCAGAGGTATACTTGAAAATAACACCTAGAAATTAAAGAACGTTACAAAAACATTTATAGGTAGTATATAGTAGGTACCAATACCTTTGCACATATAAGTAAAATGAGTCTTCAGTTGGAGGAAGTTCCTTGGCAGACCTGTTTGTACCCTGTGTTAACTTTATTCTGATTTGGTTCAGGTCCTTGCATTTGTTCTCGCGGTAAAGGGAAGAAACCAGCTTCCTCGCAGCAATCAGGCTTTGCTCTAAAGAAGCTTTCCCAAAACATTGTAATCCAAAGTCCTTACTATTTTTAAAATATGTTTGCCATGCTGACTTCTTTCCTATTTTAAAAATGAACTGGTTGTGTCACATCCAGTTAAAGCATGAAAAGCCAGCAATCCATCACAAACATGTTTTCCTAAAACTTTCGCAATTGAATAGATCGGGACAAACCTGTGCTTATTAGTGGCTATGGTTTTGTGTCCTTTCTCCATAAATATTTCAGTTGAATTTAATTTCTCGTTATTCTAGTAAAAGTGAAGAAGTAAAATCAGGATATCGATATCATCTGCTTTCACAATAATTCGTTTGGAATTATTCTCGTGAATTAAATGAAAAATTAAACGAGTGTCGGTGAGGCCAACGTAGCTTAGGAACATATGCAATTATTAGTTCAAGAAATGTACCAAATTATAAAACCTTTCTTAAATCTACGGTGAATAAATTGTCTTTAATCAGATTTGTTACACAACATTTAATGGATACGTCACGGAAATTGCCTGCTGGCAAAAAAATTGTCGTTGCTGGTGGACTTCCGGATGGAAATTGTAATATAAAGGTAAATAAAATCATTCGTATTTTCGTACACAGCTTCCTAAACTATGTTTGCAAAAACTTTCAGATTACAAATTCTACGATCGAAGAAGAAGAGTTTTTAAAATGCAACCACGAAGAAGCCGACACTCGTTTAATTTTTCATTTAATTCACGAAAATACTTCCAAACGAATTATTGTAAAAGCAGATGATACCGATATCCTGATTTTACTTCTTCACTTTTACTGGAATAACGAGAAATTAAATTCAACTGAAATATTTATGGAGAAAGGACACAAAACGCATGGCAAGTACATTTTAAAAATAGTAAGGACTTTGGATTACAATGTTTTGGGAAGGCTTCTTTAGAGGAAAGCCTGTATGCTGCGAGGAAGCTGGTTTCTTCCCTTTACCGCGAGAACAAATGCAAGGACCTGAACCAAATCAGAATAAAGTTAACACAGGGTACAAACAGGTCTGCCAAGGAACTTCCTTCTACTGAAGACTCATTTTACTCACATGTGCAAAGGTATTGGTACCTACTATACAATACCTATAAATGTTTTTGTAACGTTCTAAGTATACCTCTGGAGAATGAGTTATAACGGTACACCTGACAAACTTAACCCGAAGAATTATGGGTGGATCTGCAAAAATGACATGTTGATCCCGAAATTCGCTACGAAAGCCCCAATTTCTAAAGATATTAGATCAATAATTAGTTTGTTTTGTACTGAGAAAAATTGTAATAGTAAGTGTGTTTGTAGAAATGAAGGCATGTTTTGTATACCTGAATGTAAATGCAAAATGAATTGTACTAATACAAACATTGCACAGGTAGAAGATAAATAATTATCAGAATAAATTTATAACATTATAACACAATTAAATTCAATAAAAAAAAACAATATACTTACACGTTATCATTTGAAGTCACATAATTCAATTAAAAAAATAGAAATCGAGAAAATGCAGACCACAAATATGTACATACATACATAATATAAGTGGAATTATCGTTAATACCTACACCACGGCCGTCTCAAGCTAACCCGTGCCTGAAGTAAAGGGACCTGCGGTGCGGTCGAGGCGCGGGCGGGTGATCGAGAATTCGAGCGCGCTAATGGTACATCGCGACAGAAAATTGATTGTGGACGTTTTATTATTAAAGTTAAGGGTGTACATAATTGAGCAAAAATAATCCCTATAAAATTTGGAAGTTTTCTACGTGCATTTCATTCCAATATCTCTTACCAGTAATGAAGTGGAGTGCGATAAACATGGCGGAATGCCGTAAAATATTGCCGTCATCGTAGAAAACCTTTTTTTTGTTGTTATAAATAATAAAAACGCGCAAATTTCTAAGACGCCATTTTAAGGTAAATTAAATGGGCTACCGAACTGTGCAAAATTCAAATTGATATCTTTTATAGTTATTGAAATATAAGGCCGCAAAAGCACTGTTTAAAAAGTCGCATTTTTTCGGTTTTTCCACGATAACATTTGTCTCGACCAAAAGTAATTGTCGTCTTTTTCTATTTGCGATCAAGAATCTTACTACAAATCGATCAGTAAAGGTCCTATAAAATTATACCGAAATATTGGGTTGATGAAACATTTCGCATCTGCGGCCGCCGGTCTATTAAGCAATTAAATTGAATTTATTGTTATCACCGACATTCATTTATATTCTAACTTAACTTAAATTAGGTGTCTCTTCAATTTTGTAAATGACTGTCAACAATGTTGCTACTACTTATAGAGAAAAATACCAAATAATTATAAATTCCTTCTTTTTTTTACTAGGAGTCTTTTACCACTTACACATAAATTCGTAGAATTCACCTAAAACTAGTCACCTCGATGTCGAATTAACGTCGAAATGAAATCAAATGTACTTAAATACATATTAGTAGCCAAACATACTATGCAACTACAAGGAATATTTACATGTAATTTTACCTATCTTAGACAATTTAACTAAATTTCGACGTCGTCGTATTCACCACTTATGTAGATTCCACGTCGTGTCAACGTAAATTTTATTAAATACGGTTATATCTAATTTTGCGATTAATTTACTATACACAATTTACGTAGTCTCGATGTCAAATTAAACCAGAATATTAGCTAGGCAAGTTCTATTAGTTGAATTCGCCCGTAAGAAATACACGGGATTAGTATTAGGCGATACTCTGAAAAGTATCGATACCGTGTATCGATTGTGCGCTATTCTGATATTTCTCATAACTTTAGAGTTTCAATTTTAGTAAATATATCAATACACAAAGATTTCTTAAGATGAACAAGCAATACCCTCTACCACGGCTTTATCGATATTGATTCTGATTATACTTTGTGTTGCTTTGTATGCACCTCTCAGTAAACGCCCTGACGCAATCGCTAACTTTCGTTCGGACTTCGTATTCAGACGGGCAACTATAAACTGCGCATACCGGTAGTCGCGTATCTAGTGTGTTAGCTTGATCTATATAAATTTATTGTTCCATACATTTTATTCGATACCCACCTTTATTGAATCGATCCGAGAAATAACGATACAAAATATCAAGTATCGGAGCCTAAAAGATCGATAATCACAAATATTGATACGTATCATCCAACGAATTTTCAACGTAAAAACTCGTGCGCCGAGCAAATTTTTAAAAAATGTTACGCTTTGTGCCATATTTTTCGTATATCGAGCAACCCACGCTTTTTTCACAATAATACTAGTATTTTTCGTTCATTATTGTTTTCAGTTTATATTAATAATTATTTTTCACTTTTTTAGTTTGATGTGCTTTAAAAGCGTGTTTTTTAGTTTTTTTTAAACTATATTTATTTTTTACATCAGAATGATATAAACTGGTATAAGAAAGTTACGCTGGCCAGATATTTTATTATTCTATTAAGTATATGAAACCCCATCTCGATACTATTTTTACCTGTCGAGAAATCCCAATTGTTTATAAAGCTGTTATTTTTTCAAATTGTTAAATAAAAAATAAAATAATTTTTTTTGGCAGATTTTCCATGAATATGATAATTTTAATCAATATCTACATCTACCGATTTCTATATATATATATATATATATATATATATATATATATATATATATATATATATATATATATATATATATATATATATATATATATATATATATATATATATATATATATATATATATATATATATATATATATATATATATATATATATATATATATATATATATATATATATATATATATATATATATATATATATATATATATATATATATTTTTTTCTTTTCTTGACCGTTATTATCAATTAATATTGATAGTTTTTTTTGTGGGAATTTCGGTCAGGTATAACTAATTTAATTTTTTTTTCTAACGTTTCGGTTTATTACACCATCATCAGAGAACTACAATTAATATAATATTTTAAAAACATAGTTACGATTATTGTACATTAAAAGTTACTTACCGATTTCATGAGGTTTTACGATTAAAAAAATTTATTGAAAAACCTTATTTTACACAAATTTCATGAACAAATCTGTGTTCTTTAAACAATTGAAAGATATTAAAGATATCGAAAACAATTATTGGTGTATTCTATAGTCCAAATGTAACAATTTTTCAGAATAAAAAAATTTAAATATTGTTTCTTTGCCAAGAAAAAGGGAAAACAAAAAAAAATGCAATTTTCAGTTGTTTACAACATATTTTATGCGGTTTAGGCAAAAATTCGATTAGACTTTTCAGCACATATTTTCCTATGAAAATCGACAGTGAACCAGCATGAATAAAAAAAAACGGAAAAGTTCTCACTTAGATAATTACATGCGACTTAGAATAGGCTTATAAATAATGTCGTGATTAACGCTAAATATATTACCATAAAATTATTATACAGAGGTTTGGATACGACTTTAATGAAAATACGGTCACTTGTATTTATTTCCTCTTATAAGACTAATAATTATTGTTATTGTTAATTAAAATTGTTCGCCGTTTTCCATTTAATGCGAAATATTTTGCCCTCGTTATTTGAATTACAGACCTAATTTATCCTAATATAATTTTATCTGACAAAATAATTAAAATTTAACGAATGAAATATTTATCTACAAAGACATCCTAATTGAAGTAAGTATACAACAATGCGTAAATCTTAATATATAATTGAAAATTTGATTATGCCTTCTGCAAAAGGGAATTTTATTACTGTAACGGTAATTACATTAGCCTTGTAACCTGATACTATCTCTTACATAGTTTAATGTAATTAGTAAGCGACGGGACCCATCCTACTCGGATCCCGGTAATGAGTTAATGAAGTACTTACACTAACAAATTTGCCTTTACTTTATCTGAAATGATTGAGTCTATTGAGGGACCGTCTTAGAGGACCTTTAGGGGAGCGTACTAATAGCCTACTTAGCTCACTACTACAACCAAAATCCTTCTCATTGAATACTTGTGATTTCCACGAGGTTGCACCTTATCGTTTTTCGATATTTTACGAGATTTTCCGTATTTCCTAAATTTCCCAATTAGTTTTCTTTGATTTAAATGCTAAAATTTGCTGCAGTTTAGAGTAGGATTTAAAAGGATTCGTTGTGAATTGTATACTTATTCCTTGATACACTAAAGAAAATTATTAATTAATTATTAATAATAATAAATACTACAGAAATTAGACAACCGCCGAATCCACAACAGAGGCTGACTAAATGGAAAATACTTAAAAAAACGTGGACATACGACTATTAGCACCTATAAATTCAATTTTTTCGTGTCCACACTATAATTTACAACAAGAAGGTTTGTGTGTAATTTGGACATAAAATAACAACTACTATTTATCTATATTGACCGGTTTCTGCATTTAAAATATGCCTTCATTAGAATCTATAATGAATGTAATACAAGTTATTTATTGATTTGAGACAGCGTCAAAAATACACTTACTAATATAGCCAGATATTTTTACACCATAACACGTTTCGTCAATATCAGATAATTCATATAACATTTTTAAAATCAATTCAACAATGTATATAATAAAATGGTCTTTTTTTATAAAATGTACAAATATTTTAAATAATCTCGATCATCCAGCAATCTATATTGAGGTTAACTTTTACATATTCTTCTTCTACTGCCAAAGTACCTAATAAATTGAACAACAATAGATCATTTAAAGACATATCCTAGATATACATTGTGTTTCTCAGCATTTTTAGAGGAAGAAGAATACCTTAACCTCACATATAGCTGCTTCACTTAGGTACCTAAAATTATTGTCTACCAAACATGTTATCTTACAATTTTTAAATACATATTAAAATCTACACATTACAAATAATTACCATATCCATTACAAATAATTACCATATCCATTACACATATTTATCATACCAATTGACAACGTCTCCACAAGTTCACCTATCCTAAAAAATATTTAATAACAATGTATAAACATTACTTAAACCAATCCATATCAAATCTTAAATTAACCGCAATTTTATTACATTTAATATAATGTAATATATAAAATACCATGTGAGTGTAATAAAGTATATATAGGGCAAACAAAACAATGATTAAAATCCAGAAAGAATCACATGTACGATGTAGAAAAACATAAATAGATAACATTGTCTAATCATGTAGTAAAGGCCAATTGTAAATTTTTATTTGATAACGTCAAAATATTAAACATAGAAGAAAATTTAGAAAAACGTTTATTATTAGAAATGATGTATATTGAATGTAATTAAAATGCGGTTGTGGATGGTTTAAGTAATTTTTACACATTGTTACTAAATAATTTTTAGGATGGATGAACTTGTTGAGACGTTGTCAATTGGTATGATAGATATGTGTAGTGGATATGGTAATTATTTGTAATATGTAGACTTGAATATGTATTTAAAAAATTATAAGATAACAAGTTTGGTAGACAATAGTTTTAGGTACCTATATTAAGCAGGGTATATGTGAGGTTAAGGTATTCTTCTTCTTCTAAAAATGCAGAGAAACACAATGTATACCTAGGATCTGTCTTTAAATGATCTATTGTTGTTCAATTTATTAGGTACTTTGGCAGTAGAAGAAGAATATGTAAAAGTTAACCTCAATATAGATTGCTGCATGATCGAAATTTGAAATATTTGTACATTTTATAAAAAAAGACCATTTTATTATATACATTGTTGAATTGATTTTAAAAATGTTATATGAATTATCTGATATTGACGAAACGTGTTATGGTGTAAAAATATCTGGCTATATTAGTAAGTGTATTTTTGACGCTGTCTCAAATCAATAAATAACTTATTACATTCATTGTAGATTCTGATGAAGGAATATATTAAATGCAGAAACCGGTCAATATAAATAAATAGTAGTTGTTATTTTATATCCAAATTACCCACAAACCTTCTTGTTGTAAATTAGCACCTATATTGCCAGTAACGGTGACGGAATTCGAACCCACAGCTACGACAGATAGATTTCTAATCACTCTTATCGTTCCGCGTTCCAACCCACTATGCCACCGAGCCTGTAAATTATAACTATAACTTGGGGACAATTTCAAGTATACATTCCCAATAGTTATAAAACGTCATACAGAATAATAACGCAGGCCTGCAATGGATTTTTTTTGAAAACCTATTACTGATTTTTGAGAGCTGACTTTGTGAAGTATTTAAAAGAATCCATTACGTACCATTTTTTTACAAACTCATATTTTCGATTTCAGTATGAGGTAAGTAAGAGCAAAGCAAAAAGTACCCTTGCTTCTTGTATGAATGGGATAACTGGGATAAGAGGCAATACTCTATTAAAAGGTGTGGCAACGTTAGATTTCATTAGAACCTGGAATCAAAAATGTAGTACGGGAAACGTTGGTTGATCCAAGTAAAGTCCTTCTGTCTCCACTTCATATCATGATTGGTTTGAAGAACTAATTTGTAAAAGCTCTGCCAAGAGAAGGAGATTGTTTTATATACTTAAGAAGGTGTTTTTGTTGGTTCAGATACTTGGAAAATTCTGAAAGAGGTCTGAAACAAAAATGGAAACTTATGCAAAAGGACAGGCTTGGAAAGCTTTCAAAGAAGTTGTAACGATATTTGTTGGATAAAGGACCTTACCTTCAAGTGTATTGTGGAAAACATGCTCATAAAATTCAAGGATTTGGGTAAGCAGGGAAGAAAATTTCATTAGGACATTAAGTAGACAGAATGCAAATGCTGGGGGTATATGAAATATCTACCTGATGGTGGACTACTGTTGATTAATTCACAGAGAACAACCGAAAGATATCTAAAGAGAAAGAGTTGAAAATTGAGATTTGAGGAAAAAAAAGGCAGTATAGGAACTTGTAAATATCAGTATGTGTTGAAAATGACTGTTCATCAATAAGTAATTTTGTAAATAAAACTGATTTTTAATTGTTCAAAAATTATTACACTTTCACGTATTACTTTTAATCTTTTCCCATATTTTCACATCCACTTTGTGAAGAATCCTTACGTGGTAGAAAAAATTTATCTTTAAAAAGTAGCATAACAAAAAGCATACAAGTCACTCATAACCATAACATTGCAAATAATATTCAATAACCCAAATTTTGCATGCCTGTGTAATTATCCCAGTATTTTCATAAATAACTGATAATTATTATTATAAAAATATTCAATAAACACTCACTAAATAAAAATAGTAATCCAAATTATATTTCACAGGTAGTTCGTCGGTTCAGTACAGAAACAAACTCAATGTAACTTTCCTTATTCATTTTAATGAGAAGTTGAATGAACTATTCAAAACCCAGAAAGTAAAATTAGCTTTGTTTCTAATAGGAATGGTTACTGATAATTACAAATTTGTTGAATCCGTTTATCTCTACATTAACGACGGTATGATGAATTCAGTGTTACTTATGCAAAAAATACAAACTGACCTTTAATCATTTTTTTCGCAACCGTATAGAAAGTTAACTATTTTTGGTAAATTTTTTTTGTGGAAAATACATCTTTCTTGATCTAGCTCAGTAAAGTGACATAAGGGATCGGTAAAGTCTATATCGATTCCTTACGTCAACTTTTGGTTGACATGAGTTGATATCTCAAAACAATTAATAATAATAATAATAATAATAATATAAGTTTATTTACCTTATTTTATATGTATATACAAAATGACAATACAAAATGTCAATAATTGTGTTGTTTAATTCCTTAATGGTAATTAACATATATATCCTAAATTTAATTTATTTTATTACAACACTGACCCTTTATACAATAAACAAACTAAGAAATCACTTAAGTAAATTAGTTTACTTGTTAGTGAAGAGAATAAATTTTTTAATTAAAATAAAAATAAATAAATATTTATTGTTATTTATACACATCACACAGGCTCATTCATTCACTGACATACCTCATACATACACCTATACATACATAAACACATTCACACATTTAATAATTTTTTTCTTTTCTCCTAGGTAAGTATGTTTTGATTTATAATGTCATGTATATCTGACCTGCGCGTATCTAATATCCACTTTTTTAAAGTATTTTTAAAAATGTTGTATCCATCTATATTTCTGAGGTTTAGTGGCAAGCTATTATATACTCGGGACTCCAGATAGGTATATGATTTTTGGCCAGCAGTTTTTATACTTCTTGGTTTTAGACAGCTATTTTGTTTAGTTCTTGTATCATAGTTGTGCTTGATTTGTTTGATGTTAGTTTTGTTTTTAAATGTTTTAAGAGAAATTTTTAAATAAAATAGTTGTTTGACATCAAATATCTGACCTTCTTCATACAGTAAATCGCCGGGGTAGGTGATATTTTTATTTAAGATAATTCTCATTATCCATTTTTGAACATTATTTAATTGTTTTAAGTGAGATTCGTTTACCCCTCCCCAGCCAATTATACCATAAGAAAGTAGAGATTGAACCAGTGCATAATAAATAATTTTCAAGTGGGAAACATCTAAGTAACTTTTTAAGCATTTAAAAGTGGATAATAAACCTCTTACTTTTTTTGTCAAATTGTTTACATGTACATCCCATCTCAAATGTCTATCTATTGTAATTCCCAAGTATTTAACTGAGGCCACTTCTGGTATTTCTATAGATTCCTCAATTTTAAGTGGACCTAAATTTGGTAAATGATTTGAGTAGCTCGTAAATGGTAAGTAATTTGTTTTATTATAATTTATTGTTAGTAAATTGTAGTCGAACCATTTTTTAATATTTATAAAATCATTTTCTGCTTTGTTTTTTAGATTTTGCCATGTATCAGCTTTATAAAGAATTACAGTATCGTCTGCGAAACTTATTATCATGCCTTCCGTTTTTAATAACAGTAAATGGTTTATATATAATGTGAACAAGATAGGTCCCAGAACTGTTCCTTGCGGAACACCGTATTTAACATTGTTTGCTGAACTAGTACAATTGTCTATGTTTACATATTGTACCCTATCAGTTAGATAACTTTTTAATAAGTTCAGAACATTTCCTCGAATACCATAATTTTTTAATTTGTTTAGTAGTTTTGTATGACAAACGGTGTCGAAGGCTTTTGCTAAATCAATATATATATACCTAGACATGGTTGAGTTTCGTCTATAGCTTCATAAATCGAAGATGTTAAATATGAAATAGCATCTTCAGTGGACCTGCCTTGCATGAAACCAAATTGTCTGTCCGATATTATTTTAAATTTTTTTATGTATGACATCATTCTAAGTTTTAAAATTTTTTCAAATATTTTTGCAACGTTAGAGATTAGTGATATGGGTCTATAATTGACTAATTCGGTTCTATCTCCACCCTTATATAATGGTTTGATGATACCTATTTTAAGAGCTTTTGGGAAGTATCCTATTTCTACACATTTATTAAAAAGGAAGGCTAGAGGTTTAGATATTTCTCTTGAAACTTCTTTAAAAGTTTCAGCTCTTATACCATCATGTCCTGGTGCTTTTTTAACTTTCAATTGTTTAATAATTTTTATTATTTCGGTTGTGTTCGTTGGAAACAAATACATGGAATGTTTCAGTATTTCACTGTCTTCGTGATAGTCTGTTGGTGGTAGAATTTTGTTGGCATATTTTTCACCGAGTGTACTATAGTGAAGATTAAATTTATTTGTTATCTCTAATTTATCTGATATCGTTCCACTCTCCGTTTTTATTTAAATGATTTCAGTCTTCACATCGTCTTTCTTTTTTATTTTGTTTACTGTGTTCCATACATTTTGTGAGGAGTTTTTATTTTTATTTATCAAAGAATTAAAGTATTGTTTTTTGCTCTGTTTTACTATCTGAGTTAACTTGTTTCTATATGCTTTATACTCAATTTGTAAGATTTTATTGTTCGGTTCTTTTTTTTGCTTTTTTGTACATTTCATGCTTTTTATTTACTGAGTTAATTACACCAGGCGTTATCCATTCCGATTTTTTTCTTATCTTTCCTTTTTATGGTGATTTGCTTAGTATTATTGGTGATATTATTTTTTAGCTTCTCGAGAAATACATTGGTCATTATATCTATGTTATTACTTTTATATAATTCGTCCCAGTTTTCTTGTTTTAGATCGCTTCTCAGTTTAAAGTAATTTGTATACTGTTTACATTGCTTGTTATTATTTCTATTTGGTGTGATTTTTTTGTCTAACCTTATAAATAGCATTATGGGGTAATGATCAGTAATGTCTGTTTCGTAAATAATTGGTACAATTTTTTTTTCGTCTATGTTAGATTTAGCAAGAAAATGGTCAATACATGTTTGTGTGTTACCTTGTACTCGTGTTGGTTTATTTATATAGGAGGTATATTCTTGCGAACTTAATACATTTAGATATTCCTGGGAATTTTCGTTTAATGATAATATATTGATGTTCATGTCACCAGCTATAATATGCGCATCGCACTTTTCTACTTTTTCTAAATAATTTAATAATTCCATTGTAAATATTTTTTGACATATAGTTGGCGATTTATAGATAGAAGTTATTACAATTTTTTTATCTTGCAAGGAAATATTTAACTTGATAGCTTTTACACTTCCTACTTGAACCACCAAATGTGTATAGATGAAACTAGATTTTATATATACGACAACTCCATCATTTTGGTTAATAGAGCCATCACTATATAGTAAATCATAATTATCTAGATTGTATATACTTGTATCATATATTTTCCAGCATTCAGAGAGTATTATAATATCAAACTGTTCACTAAACTGTTTCAGAAATATAGATAACTCATCTAAATTCCTGGAAATGCTTCTTATGTTTATATGAAAAATTTTTAGGTTTTCCTGCAGCTTTAGTTTCATTTTTTTTAAAGTCTTGTAAGTTGTTTATTATTTTTTGTATCAATACTTGTATTTTTTGTAATTTTTTATGAAAGGATCCATTTTAGTAATATTTATTAATACACGAAATTTAAATCAAAATATACTTTTACATGAATAGGTATAATTTTATTTTTGTTTTCTGAAATATAATTTTATTTTTTATTTTAACATATTCCTTTATCCACATATATGTATACAGAGCAATGCAAGAGTAACGATTATATAATAGAGAAGAAAAGAGAGAGAAAAAAAAATTACTTTTTTTATTTTTTGGTTTATCCTAGTATTGTAGGTTTTGGCTTGGTGAGTTAATTTCTTGTTGATTTTTCTTGGATCTTCCTTACTTGCTCCAGAAGATGAATTCTGGGTCGTCACATCTATATCAGTCTGAGGTTCATTTACGTTTAGTTCCAGTAACTGCTCGTAGGTGTGTTCTTCCTCGTTTATGTATAATTTATTGTTCTTAATGATAGCATGCAAACCCTGTTGTTTGGCCTTTTTTTTGATGTACTCGTAGTAATTTATTAATTTTTCGTTCCTCCTCGGTTAGTTCTGAGGTAATATATATATTGGAATCTTTCAGTTTATGACAGTTTTTTTAGAACTTCTAGTTTTTTAGAAAAGCTTGTGAATTCAACTTTAATGTTTTTTATATCATCTCTACCAAAAGGGTATATATTATTGATATCTCTGTTTTGTACATCTATTTCAAGGTGTGTTTTCAATAAATCCACAGTATCGTTTAACAAGTTATCAGATTGTTCAACCCCAAATATAACAATATTATTTTTCCTACCTTTCTTCTCCAAAATTTGTATTTTTCTTTGTAAGGCTTTATTTTCCTTTTTCACCTCATCAACATTTTCATCGGTCTTGTTTTGTTTACTTTTTAATTCTTCTATGGCTCCTTGAAGATTATCCTGTTTGGCTTCTATGGACATAAGCTTTCGGTAAATATCTGCATTTGTTATGCTTTCAAAATTTATAGACATACTTCGTTTTTTTTTACTGTCACTCTGTATATTTATATTTTACTTTGTAAACTTGGTTAGACAGTTTTATAGTAAAAACACACTGTTTTTTTAACTTGCCACTACAAAAGTCTTTGTGATAGATAACTCAGCTCAGATATTGTTTAAACAAGCATAATTTTGCTGTAACTGTTCATTTGATACACAAACTAATTATACATGATTATTCCACAGTTCTTCATCATTACATTGATGTAAATTTCAAGTGTATTAACAAGGTTTTCCACTATAAAACACACGTTTAACTGCAGAGCTACACACACTTAGTACATCTCAATTCAATTCATATAGTGGAATATTATATAATTAAAAATGATTATTCCAGTTTTCTTTGAAAGTAAGCGTTGGACATCTGTCAGTTGAATTTTTATGAATTTTGTCAAAGTTAAAAAAAATTTTTGAGACAAGCAAGAACGGTTGCAAAAAAAATAATGTATGCAACACACCCGTAGAGTGTCTTTACTGGGCTCACCGGCTTCCAAGGCTCGTGGTGCTAGCCTCTGAAACTGTCAGCTTGCCTATTAAAGAATCACTTTCTGGTCTTGTTACGTATATAGCAATTTAAATATCAATAATATGATTTAATGGTATGAAATTTTTTCTGTTTATAGTTATAGAAAAAATAATGCGTACCACCTTGCCACCCTCGCGTGATAGCAATCCTCAACTGCGTCCTGGGTTAAAATTGTTTGTTCTTGTGCACTTGGTATACAAAACTAGACAGCTTTTAATGTAAAAAAATTTCAAGGAATCAGACATTTCAAACTCAGTGCCTAAGATCAGAGGCGCAGAAATTTTGATATAAAAAAGGGTCACTACTTCATAATTTTATAGCACTGGATTGTTCAGAAACTTTTAGAAAAGGGAATTATTTGTGCTTTGTGAAATGCTCTTAGTAACTAATATTGTTTAATATTCTTATCCGTTTATGACATAAAAAAACACTATATAAATTAGACAACCCCCACATCCAAAACCGGAGCTCCACGGGCGGAGGTTACACTGCCATAAAACCACTGACACAGATCCACTCCATTCGACTTTGTCATGGCTAAAGCTGGAATTTGATTTCGCAAATCACTCAAAGCTCTAGCCCACTGTACTATGGAACTCAGTAGCGCAGTTGGTAGCAGTATTTCTAAAAAATGTTATTTTTCTGAAATCGTTTAAGAATGTCTACTTTCTCGGTCCAATTTCAGATCCGAAAATACGCTATTCTAATATTTTAGTCCGTTGATAAGCAACCAACATAAAATAGCACAAGAAAATTACTTTTTCGACCTAAGCCGGGAAAGTAACTCGCGTACAAGTTTTTTATACAGTGTGGGACAGCCAAATAGAATAAATTTACTATCTCAATTATTGTGCATATTTATAAAAACTCCCGAGACACATCGATTTTGGATTCGAAAATGACATTCTGCAATGTAAAAATTTCATTCCTAAATTTAATCGGCTGTTGCAACCCCTAAATTTTTATATGGGAAGTAGGGGCCTGTGAAGTCTCATTTAAAAGGTCTTTTTTGTTCTCTATTCAAAAATGCTATGGTTTTAATATTTATTTCAAAAATTAACGGTCTGCTTGACGATATTCGCTACAACAAACGAAAAAAAGAAGACATAAAAACTTATCAAAATTCTTTATAGCTGGCATTGCCGGTTTTATTGAAAACACCGTAGCTGCTTGCTATTTGATTGTCAGCAATAAATAGTTGTTAGTGTTTTGCGTATTGTTTGAGTTTTGCAATTCCTAAACATAGTTTATTTAACAGAAATGCATAAAATAACAATTATACAGATGGTTGGTTTCGGAGATAGAATGTGATCACAGGCCGAAGTTGCACGCCTATTTCATGATTTGCCGCCTATATCCCAAGGTACAGTAAGCAAAATTGAAAAGCAGTTTCGTGAAAATGAACATGTAAGGCAGATAAAAAAAAACTTCTAATGCAATGAGGAATCATATCAAATTAGATTTACTGCTTGAGTTTCAAGAAAATCCACGTAGTTCAAGTCGACAAGCATGTCGTACCAACTTTGGCAAACTTATATCCTGTTCAGTCAATATTCGGCAATACTTCGACGTAACATTTCCAAATCGGTGGATGGGGAGACGAGGATCGCTAGAATGGCCAGCACGTTCTCCTGATCTTACACTCTTAGATTTCTGTCTATGGAGTTATGTAAAAAGTGTGGTATACAAAACTAAGCCAAGCGATATAGCTGACTTGAGAAGAAAAAATAACGTTTGCGGTAATATCACGCCTTAGATGTTGGAAAACGTTAGAAGACATTTTTGCTTAAGATTAGGATGCTGTCAAGATGTTCAAGGAACTCATTTTGAACATCTTCTACGTTGAAATAATTTTTTTTTTAGTTTGCTGAAGCGAATTTCGTCAAGCAAATGAATTTATTTTTTTTACAGTTAATTTTTGCAATAAATATTTAAACCATAGCATTTTTGTATAAAGAATGAAAAGACCTTTCAAAAGAAGTATCACAAGCTCCTACTTTCTATTTAAAAATTTAGGGGTTGCAACTGCCATTCGAAGGGGGTTAAATTTAGGGATAAAAGTTTAACGTTGCAGGATGTCGTTTTCAAATTCAAAATGGACGTTTCTCGGGATTTTTTATAAATATGCACAATAATTGAGATACTGAATTTATTCCATTCGGCTGTTCCACAGTGTATATATTTTAGTGAGTAAATAAATACGCACAGACAAACCTAGTCACATTAAAAATACATTTTTTAGTAAAAATAATATTTAGTAATAGTGCTTGTTGCAAAATACGCCTTAAAATGCTTTGCGACGTGTTGCCCTTTTTATACTCGTCACCACTTTTATTCTCTTGAAACACATTGCTGGCGATTTGTTTCAGCCATTTTTTTTTAAAAATTGTGTATCATCGTCTTGAGAATTTAGAGAGAAAAATAATGTTGGAAAAGAAGAACTTCATAGTTATAATATTCTTAACTTAATCATATACACATGTCACTTTGTTCACCCATAAGTTTCTTTATGTTTGTATACTACTTCTAAAACAAGAGTGGAATGAAATATAATACTATATACTAGTAATAAAAACATTTTGAAGTTTTCTTAGTTTCGTGATGTTTGGCTGTGATACATTTGGGAAAGTATAGCTGAATCCCAAGAGAAGTGAAGACTCGTCTCAGCCAACTTGAATATGGATCACTGTGTGCGAACTCTGCAACAACTATCATTTGTCTTCTCTGCGAATACTTTTCGACAAACTAATAGGACGGCATGTGCACTTTGGTCGTAATGTTTGCCTATTTTATTGGATATTTCTTGTATAGTAATATTTAGGTGTAGTCTTTATTTTCGTCTTTTGTACAAATTACCAGTTCCTTTGTCGGTTATTCAATGAAAATTAATTGACTAAGTAAGTTGATTAAACTTTAGTTCAACCTGAGTCGAATATCAAAAGTAAGACCACAGACAACGGCTCTGTGATTAGACTGAGGGGGGTATTTCTTAAATAAAATATCAACATATTAGAAATCAAACGTGCAATTAAATGTGTACACAGGGCGTCTCGAAATTCATTGACGTATTTTTTGAGGGTAAATCAAAATATAAAATAAACAATTCTCTAACTCTAACTCTAATTGTGCGAGACAGAATTGTTATTTTAAATTTGAAGATCATAACTTGTATCTCGCTTTTATAATGAGGAGATAATTTTTTTATTCCTTTAGAGCTTCGGACAACGTGAACCTCTCCTGAAGTTTACACAGCTCTGTATCAGACACCCCTATCGTACCGAATGAATATAATTTTGCATTCACTTTGAAGTTATTGTCTATAAGTGTAGCAAATCTCAATTTTTTAGCAGATTTTCCAGTGGGTTAGGATGTCCAAATAATAATATATAATTTTACTATAAACAAAATTTTGTAGTGATGACATTTTTTTTACTTTTTAAATATAGTGTGTATTTTTATTTTTCGGTGAAATTGTTTTTCAGTTTCTCTTAAAAACCAGCTACTTGACATCCAACACAAATAGTACCTTTATGAGCTTGTAATGATGAAAAATATAACATGTTATGTGACAAACCAAAAAACAAAAGGAAAACAAATAAAACATAAAAACTCATTCCAAATCCGTTCTCTGACTAGAAATACCATAATTAAAATCCTACAAAAGGTAGATATTAATTGTACATACCATACTTCAAGTTTAATTTTGTTGCTAACATTTTCTTTTTTTAATATTCAATTCTTTACTGTAAAGAAAGAATTATCCTCTTTAGACATTTTCAGTAAGCAACGTATTTAATTAATACATTAGATTAAAACCTTTTGAGGAATAAATATAGTTTAAAAAAACTAAAAAACACGCGTTTAAAGCACATCAAACTAAAAAGTGAAAAATAATTACTAATATAAACTGAAAACAATAATACTAGTATTTTTCGTTCATTATTGTTTTCAGTTTATATTAATAATTATTTTTCACATTTTAGTTTGATGTGCTTTAAAAGCGTGTTTTTTAGTTTTTTTAAACTATATTTATTTTTCACTTTTTAGTTTGATGTGCTATGAAAGCGTGTTTTGTAGTTTTTTTTAAACTATATTTATATTGCTTATTGATGCTGATATTATAACATATTCCGATCCAACAGATATTTCTGAAAAAAAAAAATATTTTTTTATTTCAGCCATGGGATTTGAACTCACGCCCGAGGAGTCCGTCGTTTCGCGTCGACTAAGACTTGCCCGCTCGGCCAACGACCGAACTGAGAATCACATAATATACTTACAATATTAAGCTTCTTGCTCTCACGCAGAGGATACGTGAGGAAAGGACTAGCGATCCTGATCAGGATAATGATATAAACTTATCAAATTATTGTATTGTTACCGGTTCTTCGTAAGTGTACAAAGTTTCAATTAAATCTGTCCGTTTAAAGTGGGTCAAAATCGAGTCCAAAGAGTCGGTTACAAACAAACAAACAAACAAACAAACAAACAAACAAACATACAGGTGAAGCTAATAAAAGCGTGTTAAAAAATAGTGAAGTTTATTTATTTAAAAAGTACATTGCAATAATAATTAACCAATCATCTATTTAAATAAAGTTTTTGTGTTCTAATTAAATGCAAATTAATACGAAAAATCTTAACCTTCCTATAATTAGGCGGTGAAGTTGTAACTACACCAATAAACTTTGGGTGTTGAGCTTAAAACTCACTTTATAAGAACGTGCATTTAGATATGATAATGTACTAATTTAAATTCACTTTATCTCAAATTTGTTTCTTATAAAAGTAATAAATAAAATTTGTTCTTGTTATAATTCTCAACTGAATGTTAATTATTCATTTTGATTAAACGATTAATTTATTACCATTAAGAAACTTTATAATTTACAGGCTTTTTATCTTTTGCTGGAAGATTCATTTATTTTAATTAGAGGATTCTTAACAAATCAAATAGTGTTAGGACATTTATTTATCCATTACATCTGAGCATAAGTGAAATCTCTTTAATGCATTACTCTATATTTTGCCACAAGATATTATACAGCGTGTCCACTTAGTGCGCGCAAACTTAATATCTTGGTTAATAAAAGATATAAACGGATCTTTTTTTTTTTTTTGAATTTGTCTAATTTTTCAAGCTCTACAGAATCAAAATAACACCAATTATATAGGGTGTCCTATTGCTCTGGGTAGGGAGCAACTTTGTTTTTCTTAATGGCAACCCAATGAGGTATGGTCATCCGTTTAATTTCCGATATTCGATCAGTGAAGTTAAGCAGCACTGATCGAGTCCGGCAATTGGATGGATGAACGATAGCTCGCTTAACAGTCGGTAGGCTGTCAACAGACAATCCCGGGAAGGCCGCTAGCCTAATGCAGGCGGAGAGGCGAGCCCGGGTGGAGGGTCGAAGAGACCTACCCAGAAGGTTTGCCACTCTGCTAGCGGTGCAGGCGGGCAGGCCCAGGCGGTGCGTTAGCTGATAGTCGAAGACCGTGGTTCGGAGTCCACGCTAAACTGTAGGTCCCTAGGTAAAAAAGGCCCATTGTGGCCTACTTGCCTAGTAAAATAAGTAGCTACTACTACTAATAATGGAAACCCATATTTTTTATAATTCTACATGAAAAATAAAAGGTATTTAAATATAATACTCATATGAAGATATTTAGCTTGAGATGTTTTTTTTCCTCAATTTTCGGCAATCATAATATCTGCTATTTTGGGGTTATGCCAATCATGAATAAAAACATTTTTCTGTTAAATGTTGAGCAAGAATGCCTCTTTGAAATGATATATTAGAAATTGACTTGTGATATACAGGGTGCAAAGAAAATCTTGTCAAATATGAAAAAAGGACATTTTAAAAAATCGTCGTTAATTCAATTCAAACGGAACACCCTATATACCATTGTACTATAAAATACAGCATAGAATAATCTACAACTTTGCTATAGGTTCCCCTATACCTAAGTTGGAAATAAAAAAAAATGCACTTTACGGAAAAATTACCTTTGGCTACATTTCTTTGTCGTGAAATCTTAGTGAGCGCCTGTCAAGAGACTGTTTTTAATAAAGTGAAGTTAAATAAAATTCCGAATTGTTTAGGATTTGCAACAATTTTCTTGTACTGATTGTTTTGTAAAGGTGAAGGAGAGATTTGAAAGGACGACAAATTCTAATCATGAAGAAACAACCAGGATATACGAAGTTAGCAACGAGAATAGTCAAATTACTATTTTGGCGTCAGTTGTAGAAAAACCAAATAACAGTGTAAGGCAAGTTAATGTCGAAACTGAAGTTTCCAAGTGCTTGGTGAGTAAATTGCTGAAAAGGAATAAGCTTCGCCCTTTTTACGTCTAATACCACCATTATCGGACGTCACAAAACTGTTTGCAATTTTGTGACTGGACAGTGATAAAAATTCAAGAGGATCCAATTTTTTTTCTAATATCTTTTTCATGGATGGTTCAGTATTTTCGAATACACCCTGAGTCAATCGGCACAATTTTCACCATTACACTGATCAAAATCACAGGTAATTTTTAGAGGAAGGTCATCAGCACCGTTTTAAAGTGAACTTGTGCGCTGGAATATGTGGAGAACATATTGTTGGACCATACTGTTTTGAGGACAATTTAACTTAAAACGTGTATTTGGAATGTTTGTAAAATTAATTGCATTTTCTGCAAAGGTATATTCCACCCGATGTTTTGGTTCGACATTAATTTCAACAGGCTGTTGCTCCTCTATGCATTCCATATTACCAATCTTGTTCTTGATCCCGGTTACTGTTTATCCATCATAGATATTATTATTTCTGGTTAGGCAACAACTAAATGGAACATATCCAACAAATAGTTAGGTAGGGGTGGGCAGTTCTTTAGCCCACACAATCGCCGGACCTAACGTGCTTAATTTTACTATATTAAAAATAAAGTATATGGATTAGTACCAACGGACATCGAGGATCTGAAACTTAAAATTAGAAATGCATTCTTGACAATAATCCAAGAAATGTTGAGAAACGTATCCAGAAAATTTCAAAGTAGAATTATGTTAGGTAGAGATAAAAGCTGTGAACATTTTGAACACGAAATTTATTAAATTTTTTCAGATAACGTCGTCATAAAATAAAAAAACTCAAAAAATTAATTAATAGCACGTTAAAAAAAACTGTTCTCAGAAAGTTCTCACCATTGAAGATAATCGTTCCTCACAGTCGTTTGATAAAGAAGAAATTGAATTCTATAACAAGGGATTAAATTCTGCATTATTGCCTTTAAATACATTCTAGAGTGTTGACAGTTCACTTTAGTACCTTCCTAATTCCTCTTGAGGTTTTGTCAGCGAAGCTTACAGGAATCAAATCTCCGCAACTATTGTCACTAAAGTAAATATAAAATCATAATCCACAAAAGATAGAAAAATGTTCAAACGGTTGCGTAAAAAAATAGGTGTTTCAAAAACTGATAGGTTGTTATTTTAGATAAAGAGGACTATTATGGAAGGATTGATTGATTCGTAGTAGTCCTTATAAAAAACTTTCTAGAAATCCATTAGCAAAAATCATTATTGAAATAAGAAATGTACTTACATCCTGTAACAACCTTATTATCAACGTTAAATGAGAGGTTACATGTATCTAATAGAAATATAACTAGATTGTATTGCTTGCCTAAGATACATAAACCAGGAAAGTCGGTGCATCTTATTTTGTTTCAGTAACTGGTTCGCCGACTTATCACCTATCAAAATGGTTAACAGAGCAATTCACCTGGTTTCTCTGACAATTCCACTGATGTCATTAATAAGGTGAAAAATATCCAGATGCAAGAATATGAAATTTTGATTTCCTTTGACGTTTGTTTATTGTTTCCAAGTATTCCGATACCACATATATCATACTGCTTTGAGGATTTATTCGAATCAAACAATCTCAGTTAAGATGTAGTAGAAGGATATACTCAACTCACTAATATTGGTAATTCATTGTTACCATTTGTTGCCAGTCTCCTCATTAACAGATTCTAAATAGAAACAAACGAAGAATTCGGTTATTTCCCAGGGTTCGGCTTAGATACGTGGATGATATTTTTGCAGTTCTTGATTCAAAAGTCACTAATATTCACAAATTTGTTTCTAAATTAAACAGTCGTTTTGCGTCAGTTAAATTCACATACGAAATTGAATACTGTGGAAACCTACTATTTTTAGATGTATTAATAATTAGAAATAGTGTATGTAAATAACTTAAAATTTGTCATATACAGAAAAGATACTCAGTACTTTAAGATATATCCCTAACGACTCTCACCATTGTGGTTAACACAAACTGGCTATCGAAAATCGAAAGACCTCTGGCATGCAACTTTGTGCCTCATATTTTTTTGGGAATAACCAGTAGCTGAACAGACTAATAAGATCTAACTTATTTAAAAAAAAAATATCTTTAAACAACCCACGATATCTTAAAAACCAAGATAGGAACCCCATTTTTTTTACTTCACCTAGTTAAAAAATACTTATTTATCTTTTATTTTTGTCGAATACAATTGCTGTGCCTATCATATTTTGCTTTCTTTATTAAAATTAGTATCGAATGTTATTGCATAGTAATGAATATTGTACTGCAACAAAAATATTTAGTAAGCAGGCGGTGGAAACAAAATAAAACTAGGTAAAACGATTTTTTTTAATAAATAAGAAACATCAATAAAACACATTTGAGCAAAATTGACGAAAAACCATTACACTATGTAATACATTTTTACAACGTATGAATGAAATTAAAATAAAATATTTACTGAAGTACTACATACAAAAAACATTTTTTTACTACAGATGTTCAAAATGTTGTCCGTTATTATCTCTGCACAATCGTGTTTTTGTGACGGTAGCCCTAAGCACGTTATCTAACTGCATTTCAGTAATCCCATCGATTGCTCTTCTGACTCTCATTTCCATGTCTTCTCTGTTTGTTGGTGGAGTCCTATAAACGTTTTCCTTGAGGTAGCCCCATACAAAAAAATCAAGCGGCGTAAGGTCTGGTGACCTTGCAGGCCATCGAACAGGCCCATTTGTTCCCATCCAGTTTTCTCCAAAACTTTCATTTAAATAATTCACCACAACTCTGCTGTTATGTGGTGGAGCCTCATCCTGTTGAAAAATTATTGGGTTAACATTAGGTGGCAGTTCTTCCGAAAAATCTTATATCTGGTTTTGCAAAAATCCAAAATATCTTTCTCCATTTAATGGACCATCAAAAATTATTGGCCCAATAATTCTTCTGCCAATTACTCCTAACCATACATTAAAACTAAATCGCTCCTGATATGCACTTTCTCTCATATTTCTGGGATTTTCTTGTGCCCAATAACGGGTGTTGTTACGATTGAATAATCCCAAATTAGTGAACCTGGACTCGTCGGAAAATAAAATTTGTTCATGAAAATTATTATCCAAATTGTGTCTGTTCAGAGACCAATTGCAATAGTTCAATCTTCTTTGAAAATCATTTTCGTATAAATGCTAGTGTATTTGGTACTTGTATGATTTAAATTTATGTTTTTTTCAAAATGCGTCGCGCTGATTCCCAATTTACACCGGTTTGGTCCTCAATCTGTCTTATCGAAATCGTGGGATCTACCTCGACAATTCCAAGTACATTGATTTCCGAGTCTTCATCGATAATGAAATTATTTTCCGGTACTTCTGGTTCACTTCTGAATTGCTGTCAACTCTTACAAAATAGTTGTTTGGTGGATGAATTTTTTCGGGAAATCTTTCTTCATATAAGACAGCAGCCTGCCTGCTATTTTTTTTACAGTCGCCATGGATTAGTAGCATATCTACTTTTTCATTTCGTGAATACATGGCAAAATAGAGTTAAAAACGTGATAACTTAGGTATAGTTTAATGAAAAATACTTAAATTGCTGCCAAGTAAACAATTCTTAATTGTCAAATCAAAATGACGCGTCGTTTTACCTTCTTTTGTTTCCACCGCCTGCTTACTAAATATTTTTGTTGCAGTACAATATTCATTACTATGCAATAACATTCGATACTAATTTTAATGAAGAAAGCAAAATATGATAGGCACAGCAATTGTATTGGACAAAAATAAAAGATAAATAAGTATTTTTTAACTAGGTGAAGTAAAAAAATGGGGTTCCTATCTTGGTTTTTAAGATATCGTGGGTTGTTTAAAGATATTTTTATTAAATAAGTTAGATCTTATTAGTCTGTTCAGCTACTGGTTATTCCCAAAAAAATATGAGGCACAAAGTTGCATGCCAGAGGTCTTTCGATATCACGGCACACTACGCATCAATATCTGCCAAGGTTCATATCAGGGCCACCTAGACTTAACAAACTAAAATTGATATTAACTGTCATTTTAAAAACAAATGCCATGTTCCGATAAATGGTTGAAAAGAGAATCTAGATACGAATCAGATAGGTAAAAAAAATATACAGGGTGACATTTAAAATAACAGAGTAGATGTCACTTCCGGTTTCACCGGAAGTGGTGGCGAAAAATTTTTTTTACTTAAAAAAAGGACAATCGCGGATTATATAAGTGTACCAAATTTCAAAATAATATCTTTTTTAAATAAACATGCTACGGGGTGTTACATGACTCCTGTGTCACCCGGTATAATACAATACAAGTTGACAACAACTTAAGCATAATTTATACTTACTAACTACATTTCAACCATAATATCTACAATGATGAACCCTGTATAGTATGGAATAATAATTAATGTCCCTACATATAAGACATATAATTGTTGACATCTACTGTCATTGTTCTTTTGTTTCACTCTAACAAGTTTTTATTTCCAAATTCTTTTTAAGTAGTTTTTTGCTTCATTAAAATACACATGATGTCTGTTATAATTCTGAGAATTTAAATGAATATAGATCCGTAGTCATCCATTCATAATGTTGTTATTTTTACACAGTAGTGGTAGTACATTATTAGCAGTTAATTATTAGTGTTATTTTCTACAATTCATCAAGATTTTGTAGTTTATATATCAAATCAAATCAAATCAAATCAAATCAAAATTTATTGACCACGTTTACATTGGTGCATAGTTTCATAAACATTTATAATACTTTATAAATACAACTAGATAAAAAGTATATCTGTGTGTGTATAACAAATATTTACAATATTCAATTTGTTTAGTAATTCACAATAATCATTAGTCTTAAAATATATGTATTATGTATAATAATTAAATAAAGGTGATTCCTGGAACTGTACAATCATATCAAATTAGATTCTTAAAAATAATATGTACCTACCTAACAGAAATTTAAAAAAAATTTTAACCCTATTTATTTGATAACAAATTTGAAAAAACAGTCTTATTTGATTTAATAAATTTAGTTACTTTTTTCTTAAACAGATTTGTGTTGTTTATTTGTTTTATTTGATAGGGTAAATAGTTGTAAAATTTAGGCGCAAAATAATTTATAAACCTATGTGTTTGTGTTCTGCTACTTACAGGGATGTTCGTATTTAAATTAGCTTTACCTCGAGTGTCATAGGTGTGACAGATTTGCTTATTTAAAATCAATTTATGTTTATAAAAAAACATGAGAACTGATTTGGCATACAATAGCTCTAAGTTGAACACGTCAAATTCATTAAAAAGAAGATCTGTAGAATATTGCTTATTTTTTGTTAATATTACTTTGATTAAATATTTTTGGGTAATTCTTAAAACCTCAAGATTTGTTAAATATGTACTACCCCAAATTATTATTCCATAGCACAGTATTGATTCAGCCAAGGCATGGTACAGTGTTTTTAATATATAATTCGGTAATATATCTCTGAGATGATAAAATTTCAAAATTAACAATCGAAGTTTCTTGTTTAAATTGTTGATATGCTCTGTCCATTTGAGGTTCTGATCTATAGTTAATCCAAGGTATTTTATGTTAGTTACAGCTATTATCTCTTGCGTACATGAGCAATTATCGGAAAGTTTATTGAGAATACAATTATTATAGTTGTGCAAATGGATTTTGTTTATATTTGGAAGATATTTGTCATATGTAGATACTAAAACATATAAATTTTGTTTTTTCCATATTGATTGTTAAGAGATTTTCGGAAAGCCATTGTTGAACTTTCGAAAATTCTTCAATTGTTAATTTTTTTACTTCTTCCCAACTAGTACCTTCCATTAGAAGAACAGTGTCATCAGCATACGATATAATTTTGCATTTCGTATCTAGAAATAAAAGTTCATTTATATAAATTAAAAATAATGTTGGCCCTAGAACGGTTCCTTGAGGTATACCATATTCTAATTGTTGTTTAAACGTACTGAGTTGATCACCGATTTTAACACACTGTTTTCTGTTTTGTAAGTAACTATAAAATATGTTATTAACTACACCTCGTATACCATAATCATTTAGTTTTTCAATAAGGATGTTGTGAGACACTGTATCAAATGCCTTGGCTAAATCGAGAAATACCGCAATCTGTTTTTTGTTGTTTTCAATGGAATTGTATAATGTATTTGTCACCATATACATCGCATCGTCAGTACTCATGTTTTCTCTAAACCCAAACTGATATCTTGACAATATATTGTTACGATTTAAGTGATCTATTAGCCTTGATTTTAAACACATTTCAAATAGTTTACCAATATTGTTTATTACAGATATAGGCCTGTAATTGCTAGTCAAAGATTTTTTCCCTTTTTTAAAAACTGGTGTTACAACAGACAGTTTTAGTGAATCTGGAAATATGCCATTCTGTAGACCTAAATTGAAAATATAAGTTAAGGGTAGTGCTACATCTCCTTTTATAAGTTTAAGTATTTTAGCAGAGATTTTATCATATCCTGGCGCTGCCGTGTTTTTTAACTCATTTATGTTTTTAATTATTTCCTCTTGTGAAATGGGATTAAGAAATATACTATTAACAGATATTTCCCTATTTTTTAATGTCTTATTTACGTTAATTTTATTTGCCATGTCTTTACCAATATTTATAAAATAATTGTTAAAAATGTCTGAAATTAAGTTTACATCTTTTACATTTTCGTCATTATGTTCAATTTCAACTATATTATGGTTTTTACCCTCATTCAACCCATCTTTTATTGTGTCCCATAATTTTTTCATATTATTTTTATTTTCCATTATCTTATTGCAGTAATATTCTTTTTTTACCTTTTTTATTAAGTTATTTATTTTGTTTCTATAATTCTTATATCTTTCTAAAAGTTCCACATTATTTTTGTTTCGATTTACCTCAAGTTTTAATTTATCTCTTATTCGAATTGATTTTACTAAGCCTATTGTTATCCAAGGTTTTTTTTTTTTTCAGAAGATTTAACCTCAATTGTTCGTGTAGATATTTCCAAATGTTGCAAAAACCTGCTTGAGAAATATTCATATGCCATGTTTACATCATTTATATTATATAATTCCTGCCATGTATCATTTTTTATCGATTCTTTAAGTAATTGATTATTTATTTTTATTATTTTTTGATTATTTTGTAACTTAATTTCATTTTTATTTTTAATGCATTCTATTTTTACTATGATTGGAAAGTGATCTGTAATATTATTTAGTAATATTATTGGAACTATATTTATAGTATTTGTTATATTGGGTGGTAATTTTATAAAAAAAATGATCCAGACAGGAACTAGTATCATTTACAACTCTTGTGGGATTGTTTATGTAGGGATAAAAACCATTTTCAACCATTATATTTAAGTATTCATTGGTAATATTTTCTTGTTTTTTTATTAGATCGATATTAATATCTCCGAGAAGTATGTCAACTGTGTTTTTCTTTTTGTTATTTTTTAGTATTTGATCTAATTCTAATAGGAATGTGGCAGTAATTGTAGATGGCAATCTATAAACTGCGGTGATGTTAAAAATGACATTGTTTATTTCGACTAGTAAGTTTGTAAACGTATTTTCGGTAAATTTAATAGTAGTAAAGTCTGGTAAATATTGCTGTTTTACATAAACAATCACACCGTCGCGTCGTTTTGATTGTGATTTCCCCCTGAGGAGTAAATATTATACGTATGTTAAAATGTTCTGTGCTAGTTATATTCCAGGTTTCTGATAAGACTATTATTTCAAATGTTGTTACCAAACTTTCTAAAAGAATCATTAAATTATCAAAATTTTTTTTAATACTCCTAGTGTTTAAATGAATAATATTTATTGTATCTAAATTTATTTTATTTTTTATTAGTTCATTGGTATGATCACTTACTACATAATTTTTTATATCAGTGTTTTTATCCAACTCGGAATTAAACTCTATATTGTTCATACAAAAACGTTAAATATAAAAATATATGAACGAGAAATAAAAACTATACAAAATGTGATAAACAGAGTACAGGACCGTAATTTGTTATTTAAGTAAATATTAAATTAATTTATACCTAAAAACTGAAATATTTTATAGTAAATAACTAAATTTACAAATATTATATCCTAATTAATATTCTCAAACTAACAATAATTTTAAACTTATCTAAAGACTAAAGAAATGAATTAATAACTGAAAAGATGCTCTTTGCTCATATATCGGTTAGATCTATTTGTGAATATTACCTGATACATCAAATTATTATTATTTGTATATTATTGATTCAGTAAATTATTTATTTCTGTTTCATTAGAGATTTTATGTTTCTTATTTTCAATGTATACAAAAACATTGCCTTCAAAGATACGTACTGATTTTCGATCAAATTTTTCTTGCGCTTTTCTATATAACTCAAGTCTGCTCTTTACCAAATCCGCTGTCACTGCAAATTTTGTTCCTTTTAGATTTTTACTGCTTTGAATAATGTAATTTCTTAATTTTTGTTTTTCAAATTTAACTATTACGGGTCTGGCCTTCCTCGTATTATTTCCGATTCTGTATGATTTGACAATATCATCTATATGTATTTTGACCTTCATTTTTTCTTGAAATATTTTAAGTACTTTTTCATCCAGTTTTTCAGATTTTTCTTTTTCGATGCCGTATAAACACACATTTTTTAATTTCTCATTTTGTTGCATATTTTCAACTTTAATTTCCAATATATTTATTTGGTTTTGCATTGTGTTTACCTTTTCTTCAATGTGTGCCAGTTTTTCATTAACTTTTTTTGAACAGTGTTTCCAGAAATATGTCATCCGTTAATAGTTCTTTTATTGCTTCTTTTACTGTTTGTTTAATATCACTTGTTATTTTTGGACCCATTTTTTATTTTTTAACTTTGTTATTAAAAATGTAGTGTACACTGAGTTATATAGTAGCTTTTTGCGTATTTTTCCATTGTTGTTCAGGTATAATTAAATTAGTTTTACGGAGCAAGATTTATACACAACTATTCAGTCTGCGACATGAGGTTCTCCGATATATATATATATATATATATATATATATATATATATATATATATATATATATATATATATATATATATATATATATATATATATATATATATATATATATATATATATATATATATATATATATATATATATATATATATATATATATATATATATATATATATATATATATATATATATATATATATATATATTCTATAGAGCTTGAGAATTAAGTAGACATAAAAAAAAATCCATTTATCTTTTTTATTGTATTGGACTTCTGCGCACTAGGTAGACAAGCTCTATACAGACAGCTAAACCCTTTGTAATATTTGAAGTGAACATTTTGCTTTTGCGGTATTTAATGCATCAAATTTTAAAATAAAAACGTTCAGTTCGATGTTTGTTACTAATTAATGCAGTTCAATACTCCATTGCTTTTATCACAAATCTACGTTTATTACCATCAGTAAATTACTCACAGAATAATTCACTGCCACCAGAAATCAAAATTCAAGGTTGAAAGGACTGTCTATAGAAAATTTAGTATTCAAAATAAAGCGAAAATCGGAAGTGTGTTTGAATGTAAAAAAGCATTGAGATTTAAAGAATGTCGAACTGGATAAAAAGAAAAAAGAAAATATTTAAAGTGATTGAGGTATTCTTTTGTGTTTGTGACTTTGGCAATCAGCCCTCCTCTTTGAAGGATTTACTTTATAAATTTTCTTTTACTTTAATATTTGATTATATGTAATACACGAAAAGCGAACCAACAATAAACATTTAAGATATGATAATTTCATTTGTGAAAACAAACATTTCTTGGATTTCTGTTTACTTAGTGATCTCTGTTCATTGCTTGTCCTTTTGATTTCATCTGAGACATAAAATATTCTCATATATTGCTACAGTTAAGTTATTTTTTGCATTTTTTAATATTCTGATTTTTACGAGATGGACACTATTAAGTTAAAGAAACGAGCGATTTTAAAAGCTGCATAAGTGTCTATTTGAAATTATCTTTACTAAGAAATGTATTATATTCCTCTTAAATTATAGAGAAAATATTTTTAAACGCAACAATTTTCACACTTTGGTAAGGTCTTATCTTGTGTTGTCTGCATATTAGTCAGAAATTAGCAACTTGAACAGTGTCTGATCATGCACTTCAATATAAAAAATCGTATGTCCTCAATCAGGCGAGCAGGATGGCCACTGAGCATTACATTTTAGATTAATGATTATCTATTTATAAACAGTAATGGGTATAACATGATGTTCGAGGTTATTGTAGTTACTGATTTTAATTGACTTAATTATTAAAATATTAAGCAAAATTTATTGAGATTGACAAATAATAAATTATGAAACATTAAAATTAATTTTTTTTATTTAAGATTGCTGTCAGGTAAAATTGTATTTCTTCTAACAATGATGGATTTTTTTGATAGATTTCAATAGTGAATTGATCTAACCTCACTTTCTGTTCCGTATTTTGTCCAAGGGGTAAACCTATGGATAAAAATCTGTACACCAAACTTCTACTTCCAAAGTACTTCCATGCAATTCCACTATTTTGGCTAGGAATTCCAGGAAATTCCAAAGAAATCTACGGAGTGCCAGGAAATTTCAAAAGAAGTCCAAGGAATTTTAAAAGAATGCCAAGAAATTCCATAGAATTGCACGGAATTCTAGGGAATTTCAAGGGAATTCCAAATGTATTTTTCTTAGACGGAAATGTTCTATCAAATGATGAAGAAGGAATCAGCAATAGATGTGAAATTACTGAGGAAAACTTGTAAATGAAATGTTAGCAGACACAATGAGTGATTACTTGCAATGTTTCATTAAAATTTTTAAATAATTAATTATCAGCGTCATTCGATACTGTCAATAATAATTCATATCATATATTTTCATAATTTCTTGTTATTGACATTGACATTTTTGTAACTAAATTAGACATTTTAAATGTCAAACTGTTAAATTTATCCTAACCCCATTTTATGAGGTAAATGTATAAAAAATTTAAGTTTACATCAGCTTTATTTAAGTAATTGGAAAATATATTTTATTCGCTTGATAGTAGACATGATTTATAATCTTTCATCAAGAATACATATTTTTGTAAAAACAAATAGAAAAAAGTTTGGGTCCTGTGGACCTCCTTTCAGCTGGCCGATCTTGCTCATCATCGAATTTATCATTGTCTTTGGCCTTTAGAACATGTGTACCCAATTTGAAAGCTTTATTTGAAAAACTTTGGCTGCTATCGCGATACTACAGACATGCAGACAGATTTTTCCATAAAGTTATGTTTTTTCATTATAATTCGTCGAGAAACGTCCAGAATTGCAATAAAATGTTTAATATTTTTTTCCCTAAAATTGTACCTTTTTTCATTCTTTTTGTCTCTTCTGGTAGTACCACATTCACCAAATTTAATGTGTCATCTAAAATGTTGACAATCTTAACTGTCAAATTCGGGAAGTCTCCCATAAATATTTTTTGAGTTACCGCGGATACACACATACACACACCGACATACATCATTCGGAAAATAGTCAGAATGGATTAAGGAGGGTTCAAAACGAATAAATCAATCAAAATCTCGAGGTCGAAAAAAATCAAGATGACTATACTTCCTTATATTAGGTATAAGTAAGTAAAAGGTACACAAAAATAACCGGTAATATTTTCGTATTCAGATAACAATTACTAAAACACCATTATATTTACGTATTAGCGATTTTTGATTTACTAACATTTATTTTAAATGAGTTTGTTTGTTTCAGGTAAGGTCATTGTAGAGCAGAATTACACGTAAGGTAAGAATTTTATTTTACTTTTCCCCTTAAGGCGGGTTTTAACTACTTAGATACAAAACCCAAAACTGCTTTTCGTGGAATTTTCCCTAATAAATGTTACCATTTCGACGTATCCACATCCATAATTGTTGATCGATGCAATCGAATATTCTGGTGATATGACAAAATATGTCAATAATAGGTAATTCGTCATTTTCAAGAAAATATAGAATACATTCTCATCAAATATGCTATGTACACATTTTAGAAGTTGACATTCCTCTACGAAATCCATACTGATTCTTTTTATAGATATTTTTCACACTTATGAGAATAAAGACAACTTTTAGTTTTTAAACTCTGGAACCATTTCAGTTTTGAGGAACATATTTGTTGAGAAATATGTCAATGTTAATGAGAAAATAAATAACTTAAAAAAAAAGAAAAACAGTGAAACATCAACCTCATCAGAAATTTTTTTTTTAGTTTTTTATTTAAATACAGATATTATGTAAATGTATCCATATATGACACCGGCTCGGAAGAACTGGACTGTCTAAATTTTCGATTTTTGAGTTTTAATGGTTTCAATGAATGCAAGAAAATTGCAGATGCTGAAAGAGTGCAAACCATGGACACGTGTTTCTGAGTGATTGGTCGTCAACAGCACGGAGTAACTTGCAGAAATCAAATCTCAACAAATATTGTCACTAACGTAAATAAAAAGTTAAAATCTACAAAAGACAGAAAAAATTATCAAACGGTTGCGTGAAAAAGATTGTTTTTATTTAAAAGCTGATAAGGGAAATAATGTTGTTGTTTTAGATAAAGAGGAATATTATGAAAGGGTAGACAATCTGATTAATAATGGTCCTTATAAAAAACTTTCTAGAAATCCATTACCAAAAATGATTACTGAAGTAAGAAATGTACTTAAATCCTGCAATAACCTTATTACTTCAGCTTTACATAGGAAGTTACATGTATCTAACCCAAGTGTACCTAGATTGGACTGTTTGCCTAAGATACATAAACCAGGAAAGTTGGTACATGCTATTGTTTCAGCAATCGGATCGCCGATTTACCACCTATCAAAATAGTGAACAGAAGAGTTCGAAAATGTACCTATTAGACCACCTAGTTTCTCTGTGATTAATTCCAACGATTTCATTAATAAGGTGAAAAATATTCAGTTGCAAGTAGGATTCCAAGTATTCCGATACCACAGACCTTGGACTACCTTAAGGATGTACTCGAATTAAACACTCTCAGTCAAGTAAAAGAATATCTTCAACTCACTAAACTTTGCATGAAACAAAACTGTTTTTGATTCAACGATAATTTCTTCGACCAACATGAAGAAACAGCAATTGGTAACTCATTGGTAATTCATTGCCAGTCTCTTCATAAACTGATTTGAGACGGAAGCAAACGAAAAATTCGAGTATTTCCCCAGGGTTTGGCTTAGGTATGCAGATGATATTTTTGCAGTGTTCGATACAAAAGTCGCTGATATTGAAAACTATGTATGTGGGGGTTTGAGCGAAAATATGAGATAAAAATAAGTAAAGGCTATTAAACAAAATATTGGAACTCGGTTAACACTTTTCCTACCTTTGTTAGCTTGATGTTGTGGACCTGCTCCTGAATTCTGGTAGTTGGCAGCAGACTGTAGGGGGTTCTGTATGATGTAAGTCGAACACTTGCAAGCTTGAGATATTGAGTCACTTTTCACAAAATTCCCGTGAAAAATGATGAGCGAGATAATTAGTATTACTAATTAATGTACAGAGAAAAAACACGAACACGTGTTGAGAGAGTGAATTCAATATTCGAAGTGTTTCTTCGTATCACCTCGGCATCCACGTAGAAGTATCGAGAGGTAGGAATTTGTGAAACGGAGTATTGGCACGACATGAATACAAAAAAAAATAATTTAAACCTATTTCATGACACTAAGATAATAATGAAAGAAAAATTATATTCAAAAAAAATTAAATACTAAAGAACTAATAAAAGGAGATCTGGGAATACAGAACAATGTATATAAATTAAACAGTCGTTTCGCGTCAGTTAAATTCACATATGAAATTGAAAACTTAGGACAACTACCATTTTTAGGCGTATTAATAATTAGAAATAGTGAAAATAACTTAGAATTTGACATATAAAGAAACGATACCAGTACTCTAAGATATATCCCTTGTGCTCAACACAAAATGGCGAATTTTAATTTTATAGTCCATCGTCTGTTAAGCTTCCCCCTCAATAAGGAGAGGTTTGGAAAAAAAAGGCATTGATTAAGGATATAGCTGCGAGTAATGGATATTCTGTAAGTTTTATTGATAAAATAATTAGGAAACGAAAGTTTAAAGAGTCGTTTTGAAATTTCCCGACCTTTCAAAATGAAAGAAAAAAATCCGAAATTTGTATCGGTTCCATTCGATCCTCGATTCACCCGTGGTATTGGTATGATTTTTAAAGATATGTATGACAGTGGTTCATTCATCGTGAAACATATACAAGTTTTAGGCAATCCAAAAGACAAAATTGAAACAAACCAATAGTCGGGAAATTACGAAGTTAGCTGTAAGGACTGTATTCAAAAATATGTTAGACAGGCTAGACGATCAATTCAAACTAGATTCAAAGAGCATATGGCCCATCTCAAATATAGTAGAACAGATAAGTGTAGTGTTGCCCAACATTCGTTTGAGAAAAACCATAAAATAGATATTAGCAATTTAAGATTAAATAGGAATGTAACAAATATTAGGCAGCTGGATGTATTTGAAAGCGTGGAAATCATAAAGTGTACAAATATTATGAATGGTGACAGAAGGCCTATATCAAATAGCCCGCTTTGGTTAGTGGGTCCGTGAGCGATTCATTCGATTTTAACAAATCTTTTAATTCATCGCCTCTAAATCTTACTTGAAGTCCAAAAGAATAAAAAAAATTAGAGATGGAATTTTTGTAAGCAATATGGCAATATAAGATAAAAAAAGTTTAACCCGATTTTATATTTTTTA
This sequence comes from Rhamnusium bicolor, assembly GCA_029963845.1. Lineage (NCBI taxonomy): Eukaryota > Metazoa > Arthropoda > Insecta > Coleoptera > Cerambycidae > Rhamnusium > Rhamnusium bicolor. Next base: position 162,142 of record JANEYF010005867.1, read on the forward strand.
CTTTAAGAGTGGAAGATATTTCTCAAGTTAAAAAGTTAAATTCTGCCCTGTATTGCTTAATTGATATATGTATATTTTGTAACAATGTGAGAGCAAATTATTACTTAATTTGTTATTAACTTAAAAAATGCTATGTGCCAATGTAATTACTATTCAATACATATAAACATACTTACGATCGTGTATATTATGTGCGTAAAGAGAAGGAAAATATTAATCAAATAATCAGTCAGTATTCGAAATCGACAACTTCCGAGTGAAATTATTACAGATACTGAAAAGTCAGTATTTCTTGAAATTAGAAAACAACATGACAATGCAGAAAATTAATAAAACATCATCAGTTTGAAAATCATTTCAAGTACATTTAAATGAAGCGAATGATAGATAATAGCAATGGAATAAAGGGAATCGTGGCTCGAGCATAGACCATGTAATAAATCATAATGTAAGGCGACCTCAAAGTGTCACTTTATTCTTTGGTCTTCATCAGTATTGATTAATATGCACTCCATAGGAGATGCTGCAGTCGACGGGGCGTAAAATAAGACGAAACTCTTAGAGAGCGGTCGCGTAAAACCATCCTTGGGACAAATGGAGGTCGTGACAGTAGGGATTTGCATGAAAATTGACCTTTACCCTCACAATCTCTTGACGGAATCATATTTTACACTCTTTTCGCAAATGTCATATTTTCTTCAGAATATCAGCGAACTGGTAAATTAATCATTTTGAAAAATTGTGCCCGAATACAGTTTACATTCCACACGTACCTATTTCACAAGTATATAGCGAAGGATATGATAAAAATAGCTGACATTTTTTTCGGTGGATCAGCGAAATAACATTTCCGACTTTATTTAAATTTTTTTAGATACATTTGTGATTATAACTTTATAGTCTTTTCAGCTATGCATTGTCTTTAACGATTAACCAATAGTTAAATTTAATAAGATGCTTTTTTTTCAATTAATAGGTACAAACATTAATTAAAAAGTCAAATCATTATGTCATATATAATACATTACACAATAGGAAACTACTCTAATTTAAGAAAATTAGAATCTTTTATTGCCAACAGAACTTGTTAAATTTGATCTAACTGTTTTATGGATTCCAACCAACTTCTTGTGTAAGTTATTATTCGTGTATATTCGCTCTTGTGGTATTACGCGAAGAAAACGCAATTAAAATTATAATTGTTATTTAAATTAATTAAAATGAAGTTATTGTAAAAACTTTGTTAAAAAAGTATCTATCAATAAACTGAATATATGAACATAATACAAAAGAAAGAGATAAATAGTCCCAGCGTCATTCTTACATCATTGCAATTCGATTGTCATTTGCCGCGACCAAGCAATTTGAATTTTTTGTACACTTGCTTCTTGACTTTTTTGACAGTCAAGGACTTTTTCGTGTATTTTAAAAAATAGTAACCAAGTCTCGAGTCCCAATCACATGTATCTTCTCACTTATCTCCTGGTCTGTGATCTGCACCTTGTTCAATTATATTTCAGAAAAGGTCAGTTCAATTTCAGAAATTACCAATTTTATTTCAGGTTAGTCAATTGTATTTCAGAAAGAATCGATTGTACCTCAGACTAGTCAACTGTATTTGAGGAGTGACTTTTCAAAATGCAGTTTTCGATTAAGAATTTGTCAGAGATATTTGAACGTTTCTCTTTTAGCAACACCATTTTTTTTTAACTTTCGTTTGCCTTATCTTTTAATAGTTGTTTTAAATTTTAATTATAAAATACTGCATTCGGAAATTGAAAAAAATAATATGTTTTGCTCCAAAACATCCAAAAAAAACTATTATTTCATTGGAACATAACTTTATTCGTAACAAAGAAAACGAAGAAACTTCTGTGTAAAAACCAAGAAAACACTTTCTTTTATAAATAAGAAAATTTATATAGCTCTAATAGTAGATAAAAATTAACACTTTTCTTTTAATTTAAAGAAATCAGAAAAAAGACGGAAAATCTTAGAGACGCACCCTGTCGTCTTTTACCATACAGTCACACTGTTCTCATTTATCTTCTGGATCATCTTGTATATCTGTATTTTGTTTATCTATTAACTGTTTATACCATTCTAAGTTTTCATTTTCTTTCCAGATTATTTTTTCCCATTTTCGCCATATTTTGAACAGGTATTGTCAAGTAAGTTATTTACATCTTTAAATTTTCTCTCTTTAACTGTTCGACTCAAATCAGTAATTTCTTGTAGCATAATTTTTTTCAGGATGTAGGTACCTCTTTTTAGTAAAGATTTTTCCATATTCATATCACATCATTTCGGTAAAATTGTTCGACACGGACTTTCATTTTTTTGCAACATCTTCCTTTATATAAATTCTTTTTAATTCTCTTATACTGTCAACTTTCTTCAACAAAGTAATTATTTTTTTCACGTTAAATACTTTCCAATCTTTTCCCAAACATCTAACTTTTCCTACCTCAGAAAAAAATTAATCTTCTTTTTTGAGAATATCAGTTCTTTTTCTTGGAAATCCTTCCAATTTTCCCGAATGCTCTATCGGCTGGTAGAAATGAATGGCCTCTTACTGGAAAAACTAGAAGATTCGTATTTAGATTGCCAGGGGCATTATGGTACAACCAAAATCAGCATGCCTATAACAATCGAATTCTTGTTTTGGCCCGAGCAGCCCTCGCAAAATAATCTCAAGCATGTGCAATCCTCTGGTCAAATAATTTTCTTCAAAAAATCATACAAAGATGAACCGATTTCATTACAGCCTCTCTCTGTCTGTGACGGCTATAAAAAACAAGATTCTTTGTTTCTAAGTCAGTCATAAAAAAATTATATAACGCCAGTTGCCTGACATAAAACGCTTCTTGTATTGGTAGTTTTTGGAGAACTTGCACTTGTAAGTCGAAACAAGAGGAGATAGCTTGTTCAACCTTATCATTCATCATTGTAATGAATTATTTTGCAGACAACTTGTGTATTCTTAATTTCATCGTAACACGTGCCTGTCCTTCCGGAGATTCTGATTTTTTATGTATTGCTTACATTGATAACAGAATGTACAAACATCCATGGCAGGTGTTCCAAATCCTATATTAAATTTTGTGGCAAAAAATTGAGAAAAGAAGGTTTTCTGTATTTTCAAACAATTTTCAACGGACGAATTATACATTTTGAACAGTTTTGAGACATTTAATTCTTGCATTTCAGAAATCGTCATTTGTAATACAAATTAGTGAACAGTATTTCAGAAAGTGTCAATTGTAATTCAGATTAGTGAATATTATTTGAGAAAATGTTATTTGTAATTCAGAAAACGTTTTGTGTATTTCAGAGAGCGTTAGGATTTCCATATTCTGCATAAACTGCATCAGAACTTCTACTTTACTGTATCTATGAAAAGTGTCATACTTAGCAACATAAATTATGAAGTAAGTATTGTCACTTTTTAAAAACCAGAAAGCATAATAATGAACTTAACAGATAATTGTGCAAAAAAAGGAACAAATGCTGCAGAATTTTGAAAAAAATGTTTCTGTAATACAGGGAACTCCTTGTAAGATAGGATTTTTACAGTAAAGCAGATATATTGGACTATAACTATGATTTCTGAAGAAAAGAAAATAATACTTGTGGAATATGTTCGACCTCTTTACATCTTTATACAGCAAGTTAAACAAATTGAACGGCCAAAACTAGTTTCAATTTATTTAGGTGTTGTATAATGGGCCGAGCTCAAGCTGGTGTCAGAGTTGTTCAACACCTATCAGCATCATGCGGTCCCCATGTGCATCTAATAGGTGCTATATCAGCAGCAGATGTAGCTATGGAGTGTCGAAGAAGATCTTTTACCTAAGTTTTACAGCAATGTGGGATGTAGGATCTCACCTGACAGACTTAGTTATTGTTTGTGACAACGTGCCTTGCCATGCAACCCTCGAAAGAGGTATTAATGGTACGACAATAATTGTTTATGATTTGCACCTCTACAGGGAATATGGGAATATACTCATCCAATTGAGTATATTTGCTCTAAAATACAATGTTGTGTTACAAGTCATCTTCAAGTTTTCCATGTCCTCATCTTTGAATAGAGACTGGTGTACTTAGAAGCAACTATTGATGGGAAAGAGATACATACACATATTGTTGGAGGCACCTGCTTGCAACTAAAAATTACAGTGTTGTGTTAATGATTTCTTAATAACTTACATGTTGCTTTATAATTACTTTGTGTTGCCACATTCTGAATTACAAATGATGCTTTCTCAAAAATAATTATTGACTAATCTTAATTACAGTTGGAATAGCTATGGTGAGAACGAATCACACTCCAAGAAAGATTAATAGTACTTAGGGTCAATTCTCCTACTTACCACCTATCGCCATCACCCATCAAATTCAAAAACCGAGAGTTTTTATATATTCTGCCAAAAGTACTGATCCATAGGCTCTTAGTCTCACTTTGTATGAAAGAATATCTTATTTTTTGACATAAATATTTTCACACAGTTTTGAATAATTAGAAGTAGAAATTCGGAATAAGCGAATTTCATTACGATCATTTCGATAAGACGAGTTTTGAAATGATCATCATTTTTGGAATGACTAATCTAAATAAAAAAGAACGACATGGAGACTGGAGTCTACTCGAGAAAAGATATTTTCAAGTTCTCAGCTTCCTGTCTCCCTCACAAAATTGGTCACTAGATCCCTCATCATTATCATTCACATCAGGATATCCTTTTTGCTTTTGAATGAAATTATTAGTATAATAAAATATTTCAATACAACATGGAATATCTGCGATGTTATGCCGGTGAATAACAAAATAACGATTTTTAGTAAACAAGATCACCTCCTCAATTATTCTTCCATTAGGCAATAAACTTTTAGGTAATCGAAAGTACAAGGTATGTTACGATTTAAGTTTAATAATATAATGAAATTAGGCTGAAAAATAGGAGATAGAAGCAAAGATTAATAATATTTTGAAATATAGCATATTTTAATACATTCGAATTACATGCTGCTGAAATAGCAGTATGTTTAAAATTTGTCTATTATTGAGTAGCAAAAGCAAGAGTATTTTTTCATTATATTGCCTCAATATATCCATGGTGGTATGGAGATGCACTTATACTGAGACAGAATCTACCTATCGAAAATATGACAAAAATAAATTTGTATAGGATATTTTTTAAGTAATATTTTTCTTTAAAAACTATTTTTGCAAAGGATGGGAGAAGAAGGATATTGTTTTTCTTAAAAATTCGAAAAATAGCAAAATAACCCTTTTATGTAAGGGTAGTAAATTTAGTGAAGAAGCTCGTCCGTTAGTGCTAGGAACTCTTTAATTTTTAAATTTTACTTACTTTGTAACTATGTCAATTGAAATTATAGAATTGAAAAAAGAACTTGAAACGCATTTGCAAAGCTAAAAAAATGCAAAGAAAGGGTACAACCATTTCATAGAAAGAAAAATATTCTACAAATATAGTTATATGCATTGTAAGCATAAAAAAACCCGTTTTCGAGAAAATTTAGCGCGAATATTATAAATTTTATTTGTGAGCTGATACATCCCTCTACTTCAGCCTCTAACTTGAAATATATTAGATCTATCGAAAATATGATAAGGACATTTTTTTATATAAAATTTTATGGGTAAAATATTTTCTCTCTCTGTACTTTTTTTTCGTATAGGACATCGTCCTGTTAAAAAATTCGAACAACCGCAAAAATGCATTTCCTTGAGGGAGTAGGGGGTGAAGCTCGCCTTTAGGGGTGGGAACTTTTTAGTTTTCAATTTTTACCCTCATTCTGAACATGCCGTAAAATTTCAAAATGTCTAATTTCTACATACTAAAAGTTCGTTAGTTATCTTCTGATCATGCCAACTTTGCCGACAAAAAGAATGTCGAGTGTAGTGTGTAATATTTTGATGTTTGTGTAAATAGTGTTAATGTTACGTCAAAGGTTCTATTTAGGACTTCCCATAATATTTTATTATATAAAAAGCTTGATTCAGAATATGTCCTTTCTTGTTCACTGTGTAAATTATATGTTTAGATTTTAACATTCACATTTTTCTTATCGTCTTTTGAACAGTGTAAATAAAACAACTCGATGTTCTATAAATTCTCCATTTTGTGTCCTGGGGTGTGTTCTAAATGATGATATCAATTTATCTGCATTATTGCTTTATCAAATTTACGACATTTTTTATTACTCTTGTTTAGTAGGTGGGTTAAAGGACTTGGTGTAATCTGATGAAAATTTTATACTTGATTGTAGCTAATGGCAGGGTTGTCATAAAATTTAATAGGCGTGCTATGAAATAAATGATACTCTAATAAACCTTTGTTACAAAAGTGTTAACAGGTACACAATGTTAATTAGGTATTCATTTTATGTTACAGCAGAAATAGAGATGTTAAATTATACTTAATTATAATTAGTTTTGCTGTAGAACAAATAATATAACTCTACTAATAATAATTTCCGGAAAAATAAACTAATTTTCCGAACATATTACTACTACTATAAAATTCATAAAGCTAAGATCAAAAATTCTAGTTAAACATTTCGGTATTTTAAATTTACATTAGTTTTGTATATACGGGGTGTCCCAAAATCATCGGAGTAGATATTAAAGGCGGATTCTTTATATTATTATGAAACAAAAAATCGTGGTACAATTATTATGTCGAGACTACAATGGTTTTCAAACGGAACGCTATTAAAATAGTACAAGAAATGTCGCTTGGAAACAATGAATTATGACACATGTACTGAATTTATTAAAAATGTCTGTCAGTTATTTGTCAATATGAAAATGAAGTACGATTCAGAAGAATATAGCGAAATAATTATAACGTACGGTGAATGTGGACGTAATTCTGAAACTTCTGCTTGAGAATATACGATTCGATTCCAAATAGAAGACATCCGAATGGAAATGGTTTTTTAAGTATGATAAATAATAGGCAGTTCGGTTACTTCGTATAATGGTGTAACTTGTCGTCAAAAACCCCGGCAAATATGGTGAATCATGCTATTAAAGAATAACTAACTTTGAAGTAATTGATAATTGCGCGGGTACAATATCATCTCAAACAACTACGCGGAAAAACAGTTTAAAAAATAACTGGAAGATAGCTGTTAGCTAACTTACCTTAACTTAACATTAAAATACTGCTCTTTAATCACACTCGAGTTAACCGTAGACCAAAAATACATTCCTTTTTGTCCATACCATCTTTGATCGCTCACTAAGCGAACACCATTATGATGATGCGTGTGAATTTTTTTGGATCAATGGGCACTATCAAAATCATGAAAATAGCAATTTTTTTATTGATCTATCATCAATTTACCATTTATGTTGTATATCTGCAATAAAGAATCCATTTTAAACGATGTTTCATCCATCATTTTCTTAATGGGATTTCGTAGAAAAAATCCAATAGAGTAATGTCAGGCGGTCTCGTTACTCACTGTACAAGACCTATTGTGTGTGTTGTTAATTGGGATATTCCTCAGTAATTCTTGAATTACGGGCGTGGGCTCAATCTTGTTAGAATCAAATACACTTTTTTTTTAAATATTTAGTATGTAAATATGAATATTTTGAAAAACAATATACATTAACCAATTATATATTTTGCGATTGTTGATTGCTGATTCTCATTATTTGGGAAGTGGCATTAATTTATTTACAAAAAAATAATTGTAATCCAAAAAAAGGATAATAAAAATAATGCATGTAAAAAAATGTCATCTATTCAACTCATAGCGAACTAAGGGACATCATGGGGATTATTTTTTTGTATAGTGATTATTTCATAATAATAAATTGGAAAATAGATATGATACATACGTACTTTGTACTATAGAAATGCGGCACCCTGTAATCAAAATGTTATAAAAATTTAGAACCTTGCTTTATGAAGAAAGTTCAATGTTAACTATTGGAAATATCGTTTTTTATCATTGCGATAATTGGAAAAATTTTGATAAATTGAGTGCGGGTAAAATTGACACCAAAGGAATTGTATTGGTAAATACATGAAGTAGGTCGAAATATATAGATAATATATATTTTCCGTATTAAAGTACGTACAGACATACAACAGAACATCGCCAATATCCATTTGGCATGATGACGGTCTCGGATGCTAGGGCCAGGCAGGACTATTGCCTTTTTACCCTAGTCATCGCTGTAGACCTGGACCGGCCTCGTGCAGGGCGGGTTAACTTACTTTACGAACGGCCCCACTCACAAATGTGAGCGGTGCCGAAGATTTCGGTCAACCTCCCTGGGTCCTGGCTGATGAACCCTGCTGGCTAGGGCCTCTTCTGGCGCTCTTCTGTCTTCGTCTTCTTTCTGCGCCAGCTTGTCACCCCCGGGGGTAGTCATCTGTCTGTCAGGGACTGTGTGGATATTCTGTGACTTGGGATTGACTGCCAGTACACAAAGTGGCAATTGACACATTGTCATCTGGATCATCGGACAAGGTGAGGATGAACTGTGTAGCTCTAGGAGGTGAAGGCCTAAGTGCTTTCTTAGCACTTTCGTCCTTCACGGAGCCAGGGGGACAACGGGCACTGGTCGGTTTACTGACCGGCGCCCGCAAGGTTTGTTGGAGGGTGGTTGGTCGTGTCATGTCTTTTCAGTGGGTTTGGTCCATCTGTAAGGAAAGGATTAGTTATACTTACCCGTTATCCAGTAACTGTACCTTCGGCCTCTTGTGCCTCGGTGCGTCGGCCGGATCATAGGAGGTGGCCTCCCTGATCAGCGGGTTCCTGTGCTCCTCAGCTAAGGTGTACAGTTTCTTCGCTCTATCCCGGATGATTTCGGTGACTGGTGTGTACTCCAGGTCCCTGAAGATGTCAGCGTTTCTAACGTACCATGGTGCGCCCACCGCTGTCCTGATGGCCACGTTTTCCACGGCTTGGATCTTCTTCAGATAGGTCTTCGCTTGGTATCCCCATGCTACGGAGGCGTAGGTCAGCTGTGGTCTAATGAGTGTTTTGACTAGCAGAAGCTTGTTCCTCAGACTGAGCCTGCTCTGGTTCCCTACCATCGGGTAGATGAGAGCTCTCGTCCGTTTGGCCATTACCACGATGGCTTCGGTGTTCTGTCTCCATGTCAGGCCTTTATCCATGATTACGCCAAGGTACTTGACGGAATCGTGCCATTGGATGTCCTCGCCGAACATGGAGACGTGTCCTGTGGGGGTTTCCTTGCGTCCCTTCCTGAAGAGAATCGTCTGGCTTTTCTCCGCGTTGACTGCGACTTTCCACTTGATACACCATTCTTCCAGAAGAGAGGCTGCCTCTTGGAGTCTTCTGGTGGCTGTTCTCGCACTCCAGGATCTGGCCGTGACGGCCGTGTCGTCCGCGTAGAGTGCCATTGCGGTGCCTTCGGCCCTTGGGAGATCAGAGGTGAAGACAGAGAACAGATGGGGTGACAGCACAGAGCCTTGGGGGACTCCGGCTTCCATCGGTCGATACGTGGACACACAGTCCCTGATTTTCACTCGCATCTGTCTCCCGTGCAGGTATGATCTAACTAGTTTGACGAGTGCAATGGGATAACCCATACTCATCATTTTAGCTAGTAGACCATCGTGCCAGACCCTGTCGAAAGCCTTCGCAACGTCCAGGAGTAGTGCCGCCGTGACCTGTCTTTGGTTGAAACCTTTGGTGACTTCTTCGGTGATCCTGAGCACTTGGAGTTCCGTACTATGTCCTGTCCTGTACGCGAACTGTTCATCCGGGATGATTTGGAGCTCTTCGGTTTCCTCTTCTATTCTTCTCAAGATGACGCGCTCGGCTACCTTGCTCACAGCTGAGAGTAGGCTGATGGGCCTGTAAGAGGAGGGAAAGAGTAGTTCCTTACCTGGCTTCGGGATGACTATGACGTCGGCCTTCTTCCACCTGTCCGGAAAGTATCTGAGCCTCAAGATCCCGTTGATGATATTCACCAGGGCTGCCACCCCTTTGCTGGGTAGCTTCTTGAGGGCGATGTTTCCGATCTTGTCACATCCAGGAGCTTTCCTCGGCTTTAAGCTCCTTAGAATCTCCTTGACCTCCTCTGGAGTGGTCGGACGGATGTGATCATCGTCTGGCAGGCGGAGCATCCGACGCACTCTGCGTTCCACGTCATCAACCCAGTCCTCGTCCTCATCATCGAGTTGGTTTTCCCTACACTGCAGTTCCAAGCTGTCCGCGAATGCTTCAGCTTTTTCCTGGCAAGTGTAGACAATCCCATTCTCTCCGTGGATTGGGGACATTGGTTTCGGCCTGTTCCGCAGAGCACGCTGGGTGTTCCAGATGCTCCTGTCCTGTGTGTCCAGTGATTCCAGGTGACGCTGCCATCCTTCTTGACGGTGTTCCTGGAGGGCAGCTTTGACTCTCCTGTTCAGCGTGTTATACGCGTTCCTATCCTCAGGGAGTCTAGTCCTTTGGGCCCTTTTCTTCGTCCTTCGTCTGTCCCGAATCAGCTGCCTGAGGTCCTCCGTGAGGTGTGCCATCGGCGTTGGTGGCCTTCTGGTCTCTGTCTCTGTAGTGCTTTCCTCCATCGCTTCCTGGATCTGGTTTTCCAGGGACGTGATGGCCCTCTCCACATCTTCCTCGGATTCAATCCTGGGAATATGTGCAATGTTCCTTTGCAGTGCTGCACGGAACAATTCCCAGTCTGTCCTCCTTTTGATGAAGGTCCCAGTGTCCACATCATCCTTCTCTCCTAGGTCCAAGAAGATCGAATTATGCTCGGTGGAACCTTCCGTCCTGGTAGAGATTTCCGCATTGAGGGTCATCTCCTTCATTATAGCGATGTCCAGCACATCCGGTCGGTGGATCCCATTGTCGTGCGTCGGCTCGTCCGGTCCTAGTGCCTGCATGTTGCCAGCGTGTCGTCCCAGGAATCTCAGCAGATCTCGTCCTAGAGTGTTGGTGACTCTGCTGTTCCATTCCTGTGACTTGGCGTTCAGGTCCCCTATGGCAAGCACCTGAGTCTGGTCCTGGAATATTGCATCCAGGTCCGTGTCCAGGATCCGGCATCGGGGCGGCTGATAACAGGATACCACTTGAATGTCGCCATTTCGTGCCGTTGACACTACTACGGCGGTGGCTTCCAGGTTTTCCATGTCCGGCAGCACGATTGGATGGTGGTCGATCGACTTCTTTACCAGCAGGGCTACTCCTCTCATGGGCCTTGGTCCAGCGTGGTCCTTCCTGTAGACATGGTAGCCAGGGAAGTTGGCTGGCTTCAGCGGCGTCATCTTCGTTTCCTGTAGTGCCAACACATCTATGTCGTACCGGGCTAGGAGTTCCTCCACTTCAAGTTTTCTTCCTTATAGCCCGTTAACGTTCCATGAGGCGATCTGCAGGAAGTTCGGCTTCACCTGAAAAGACATTACAGATTAGTAAAGCCTGGCATCTGTGCAAAAAATGCGCTCATTGCTGAGCACATTTGCTGCATCTGTTTGAGCACCGCGGTGAGGTTTTGGGCCTCCACGGGTGCTCGTTGTTGCCTGGCAGGGCCGGCGCTCGGCCCTGCGTTACCTTGAGCTACCCTTGCGTAGCTCAGCCCGCTGGTGGCGGGTCTTTTGGTCTCCCTCGGTGGCTGTTGGGTCCTTGGAGCCTGCTTCTGTGGGCCCGCGGGCTTCTTGGGATATTTGGGACATCCTTTATAGCTGGCCGGGTGCGCTCCCTGGCAGTTTGCGCATCTCGCTGGGACGTCCTGCTTCTTTTTGCAGTCCGCTGTCCGATGGGCCTCGCCGCACTTCACGCACTTGGCGTGAATTTGAGAGGATTTCAACTTTGATACCTATTTAGTTATTAATTCTAATATTCATTGATATCTTGTAAATTAACTTATACACTCTCTGTTGGAACACTGCTATTATAAGTTTAATTATACCTTTATTAGTGTAGATATCGCTTTATTCTAATTTATATTACATTGCGATTGGCAGTTGGAGTTAATTCAACTCATTGGTTATCTGCTTTCATTTAGAGCCTAGTGGCGTCTTGAAAAAGACGACTAATATTTCTCTTCTTCTGAATTCTTTTCGCAAAAAGTATATTAGAGCCTTGAAAAAGGCAACTAATATTTCAAGCTCGACCGCGCCAACCGTTGCTTAACTTTAGTTAGCTCCGACTGCGCCGACCGTTGCTTAACTTCGGATATCACTTCGGGTAGATCACAGTGGCACTATACTTCCGTATACACGTCTGCACTCGTTCACTGCTTGCACTCGAATGTGAACAGAACATCGTACCGCAACTCCGTCACGTAACATCGGCACGTTGGTATGGATGGCGCACTGCAACAGTGTATCGCAACATGACCACGTTCCATCGGTTGTTGGTTTTCTACCGCTGCATCAATGAAATGTTACGTGTTACGCTACTAGGTCATGCCTATTTCTGGTATTTGGCGAATCAGCCAGTAGTAATCAGCGTGGAACGGAAAATGTTCGCTACCGTGATATGCGGCGATGTGGCGATGTTATTATATAACATAATATATTTTATGTAACACCGTCGCGTAAGAGCTATTTCTTACGCGACGGAGTTGCGTTATGATGTTCTGTTGTATGTCTGTACACACTTTTAAAGTATTATTTTTATTAATAAAGATATACTTAAAATTACAATACCAAAATATTCCAACAGAGAGGGTAAAAGTTAATTTACAAGATAGTAATAAATACTAAAACCGCTGCCAATTACTTGAGAATCAGAACTTCCTTACCGTAGTAAAACTCGACATGTGGTGGAGTTTATAATAAAAGTAATTTTTGACGATTTAAAAGTCACATTTTTTGACGTTTCTAAAAGTCACATTTTGACGTTTCAAAAAAGTCACATTGGTGAAGTGTCACTAATATTTTTTTAGACCGATTTTGCTCATCAACTAACTCAATCTCTTACTTGACCTCTAGAATGTGTGTACCAAATTTGAAAACTTTATCTCAAAAACTGTAGCTGCTATCGCGAACCAGATAGACACACAGACTGACAATTTTTTCTGTCTGAAACTTTGTGTATCGTCATAATTCGTCGAAATTCGTTCAGAAATGCAATAAAGAATTTTTAAAATATTTTCACGAGTACATAACTTTCTCACTTTGAGGGGTGAGGAAGTAAAAAATAAGACCCAAATAGGTACCAAAGTCGAAATCTTCTCAATATATTTAATTGAAGATTAAATCAACTTGCCAACACAAATTTCTTAATGATTTATAAATTTGTATCTTACTAAGAGAAGTAAATAAGCTTTCATTGCGATTGCCCATTAGTTAAGGTATTTTACCAAATAGAAATAAATGGAAATACCTTTTGGGGCCGTCGTGCATACCATTCACAGACCGGTTTCTGGTTTTTACCTTCATCAGTGGGAAGTAGGGTTATGCACAACGACAGGAAGAGAAATTTCAGAATCACTAGGCTCTAAATGAAAGCAGATAACCAATGAGTTGAATTAACTCCAACTGCCAATCGCAATGTAATATAAATTAGAATAAAGCGATATCTACACTAATAAAGGTATAATTAAACTTATAATAGCAGTGTTCCAACAGAGAGTGTATAAGTTAATTTACAAGATATCAATGAATATTAGAATTAATAACTAAATAGGTATCAAAGTTGAAATCCTCTCAAATTATTTATTTGAAGAATAAATAAATTTGCCAACACGTAAAGGATTTTTACCAAATAAAGGGAAATAACTGTTAATTTCCAATTAAATAAATTGAGAGAATTCCGACTTTGGTAACTATTTGGGTATTATTTCTAGTCACGTCATCATATGTAGAATACATGCTTTGATTTATGTATCCAAGTTCTTCTAAAACCTCTTAAATAATATTATTTCAGGTGCTGAAGAGGGTCAAAGACTTGCTTGGATTGCAGCACCAGAAAGTAACTCCATAATGTGGTGATGATAAGCAAAATAAAGTAAGCGCACGTACGGTGTACGGAAACAAATACTTGGGCGACCCCTAAATATTATTTAGTCCTCATGAAATTTTATAGTAATTCTAATATCGTATAAACAAACATTTTTAATGGGTGGGAACAAAAGATTTAAAACTTTTAAAAATAAGGACAACCCTGTCTATCTCTAGAGAATAGAAAGAGGAGCTTTTTGTACTTGTAGTCCGTTTCGGCTAAGCAATTAGTCTCTTGCGTACCCACAGGAAGACTGGATTGTGTTGTGCAACAATTTGAAGCTACCGAGGTAACTTCCGGGTTGGCGAAGCTGCCGAATCTGAGTGTGAATCAGCCGTGATCGACGAGGATGTCTATGACCAATAAAATAAATAATCAGAAGTGGAAATCATACCCCCACCATTAGATTTTCCAAAATTTATGTAAAGATTTTAACACCGATATTAAAATTTATTCGGAATACATTGACTCCAGCTGCGCCGTCGTGCTCGAAAAATCGCGCGTGTTTTAAAGACCTTAATACTTATACTATTCTGTCTTATTTTAAAACTATTTTAGTAATTTTAATATTTAGTTTTTACTTATCTTATTTCTGAATTAAAAAAATAGGCAAACAAATAAACCAATTTGTTAGTTTGCTCACCCGCAGTTAACTGTATATGAGCTTATAATTCCACCTTACTGCAAATACATGATGCATTTCAAGACAAATGGATCACCAAACAACACTGTACTTTATTATAATTAATAAAAGGTGCTTGTAATATTTTCTAAGAGATTACAGATGTCACGCCACTGATCTATTATCTCGTACATCATCAGTGGATACCCTCAAATAGTGAAAGCTAAGGGTGACCACACTTTCACGTTCTCTACCCTCTAACATATATTATGGAACTTTGTATGTACGAGGCGCACGTGTTACTTGCAATTCCCTGAGGCGATTCTACTAATCAACTTCTTATTTATCTCTCATATAATACTCGACGAAATTGATACCAATATTAGGGAGTAGGCGTATCCCTAATTCTTGTTTACTAAATTTATGATGAAAGTAATGAATCCGCACATATCTTCTTCAAATGCCGCGTTTTAGTAATAAGTTTCTCCTACACGCACGAAGTCACTCGATTGCTAATAATACTATCAACCCACCCGGCGAATATGTTAGGAAAATAATAGTTCAGATAAGGTACAGAGGTAAACTAATATATGACTCAATTTAATTAGAACAGAAATTCCACGTTCATTTCTTCTTTACAAATCACGCAATGCAGTGATATTTATGAACTTTTGGCAGACATCTGATGGACTGTATTAAAACGTAAGACAGAGAAGGGAAAGGTACGCAGGATTAGTTCGTGACTAAAACGAAATTAGCTGGAATCGTGGAAAGTCTGCAAGCGTTAATATGTTTTTGTTTTGCAGTACAAAAAATAAAACAATGTATAACGAAGAGCAAAAACAACTTTCTTTTTATATAGTTCGATTAACGAAATTGGAAGACGTCGGTCGGTTTAATTTTCTGAAATCAAATTTAACTGTTAAAATATCAATGTAAATACTTTAATATAATAAGACAATTACTATTTAATCCTATAATTTACATTTCTTAGTTTAGTGCAATTTTTTGTTTTGGAAAGACAAGTATATCTTGTGTTTATAATAGGGTGGACCGGTCTTATACCTATTTTTTTATTATGCATATTTAAGCAACACAATATAGTGGAAAAATGCGTATGATAAAAAAGAATAGCCCATTTGCCGGCTTTTATCTCCTCTTCTCCACTGCCCGCCAATTTTTTTAAAACCCCCCTTTTTTTTTTTTAGGAGGGGAAAAAAAAAAAAAAAAAAATTTTTTGTTGTTTTATTTAACCACCACCCCCCCCTCCCCCCCCCAAAAAAAACCCCCCCAAAAAAAAAAAAACCCCCCCAAAATTTTTCCCCCACATAAAAAATATTTTTTTTTGGGGGGGGGGGTTTTTTTTTTTTTTTTTTTTTTCCCCCCCCCCCCCTCGGTTTTTTAAAAATCGCGGGGGGTGGGGGGGGGGGGTGGGGGGCCCCCCCCCCCCCCCCCCCCCTTTCCCCCCCCCCAGGGGGGGGATTTTTTTTCGGGGGATTTATTTTTTTTTCCCCCCGCGGGGCCTCTCTCTTCTCTTTTTTCCCCCCCACACAAAGAAAAAACCCCCCCTCTTCCTCTTTCTTTCACTTACTATCTTTTCCCCCCCCCAAATTTATTTTTTTTTTTTTCTCTTTTTCCTTCCCCCTCCTTCTTTTTTTCTTTCTCCTCCCCGCCCGTGTTCTCCCTCCTCCCCCCCCCCCCCCCCCCCCCCCCTCCCTTTTTTTCTTTTTCTTCTCTCCCTCTTTCCCCCCCTCCCCCCCCCCCGGGGGGGAGGAAGGAGAAAGTTTTTTCCTCCACACAAGGGGGTGGGTGGGGGGGGGGGCGTCCCCCTCCCCCCCCCCCCCTCCTCCCCCCCTCCCCTCTCTCTCTCCTTGCTCTTCTCTGCTCCCCCCCCCCCTCCCCCTCTTCCCTTCTCTTTTTTTTTTTCTTTTTTCTCCCCCCCCCCCACAAACCTTCTTCCCCCCCCCTCCGCCTCCCCCCCCAAAAATTTTTCCTTTTCGTGTTTTAATTAAAAATTTTTTTTTTTTCATGTCTGACGAACAGATAACACTTCAAAACATCTTGAATTGTTGATAAAACTAAATAGTTTGGATCACTAGAAGAAAATGAATCGGGCAACTTTATCCGCTTGTAAAAATGGGTTTAGATACTATCATGTAGAATATTTTCAGAATACTATCCCAATAATTGTAACACGTCTTTATCAAACTACAACCAAGCTTCAACTAAAAGTGTCATAACAGGTGCATTTTTTCACACCATTCTGATTCTATATTCAGATTCTGTACTTATTCTACTCACCATAGAAATTTCAACAACAAAAGGCAACAACAGCAAATATATGAAACAACAAAAAAAGACAAAGAAAATTTTATGATTTATTATATACTCACTTTAAATCATGTCTAATTTTTTTATTTAAAGTTTTAAAAATTTGACTTATTATAGTTTTTTAACATTCGTTTATTTTACTAAAGGATAGTGTCCGAAAAGACAGTATTTTGGCATCTGGTTTTTTAACGTCTAGAATGGAGGAAGAGGATATCAATTCTATCTTGAAATGCCCCAAGAAAAAACAGGAATACCCGACGAAAACAAGCTCTAAAGATATTCATCCTCTTGACGTGTGTGCCTACTAAAACCATATGTCAGAATTATATTCCAAGAACCTGTTGAAGTTCCGGTACAGAAAAGTTGCGTATCCTCGCAGAATACTACGACGGTAACTACAGACCTTTTCAATATTTCAAAAAATATGGACCAGCTGTGCGATTATCTCTGATGCTTACATAAAAGAGAATATTTGGGGCCCAATAACCAAAATTCGTCCTTTTAATATAGGCACCGAGATGGAAATTGGTCTAGCATTATGTTATCGCCGAACAGATGTACCATGGCTATTTATTAGTTCTCTATTTCTGCTGCAACATACATAATGCAGAAAAATTAAGCTTATTTTATACCTAGACTTTCAGAAATGAAAATGTAATTTTGCTCATTGCCTCTTAAATGATTTTTTTTTTGTTATTAGAAAGAAACTTTTCTTAACTATCAAACACTACAACCCGTTAAACAGAAATTTTGAGAAGCAATACAAAATATTTTGCTGTGGTACTATACCGATTATAACAAGATCATGATACACACTCTTTTTTCCTTTACTTTTGAAGATAAACGATTGAAATTTGGATCCATCTATATACTTAATAAACGTCACTTTTTGACATAATGATTTTTTTCCACTTCCGGTTTCATCGGAAGTGACACTGACTTTTGATTTTCAAATGGAACATCCTGTATATTATTGTATTTTTGAATTCTGCGTAATTTTCTGAATCCAAAGATATGACATACGCAACATTTCAAACGTCAATATTTGTTTTAATTTCATTTTTATTTTTCCATTTAAGTGTGTCATGAGTCATGACTGTTCCGATTTATTCTAATTGACCCATGTAATGCTAGAAAAATCGGAATTCCGTCGAAAATACTAAATGATGTGATTTATGAGCAAATAAAATTCATCAAAATGGTTTTTGGGACGAAACACATTTTTTCAAATGGAACTATGTTGATACCGTGATATCATTTATTAGTAATATGAATAAGAAATATATTCATTTGCATTTATTTAAATATGCGATAAGTACAATCAAAATTACAGCTAAAAAAAAAAAAATACAATTTAATTATAATTATCTAGGTATACCTACATAAGGTGGCTTTGAAATACAAAATAGAAATACAAAACATTACAACAGTTGTTCAAAATGCTGTCCATAACCGTCAATGCTGCATAGCTGTATCTCAAAGAACATTTGCCAATTGCTGGGTCGTTATGTAATTAATTGCGCATCATACTCGTAGCTTCAAGTCAAGGGAATCAAATCAGGTGACACTGTAGGTTCATTCGTCGAAATGACGTTTTCTCCGAATACCTGTTGAAGGTAATCAGTTACTATTTTTAAATTATGTGGAGGAGCGCCATATTGTTGGAAATATATTTCCTCTCCTAAATCCAAAGGTATTTCATTTAAAATGTCCTCAATCTCATTTTGCAGAAATGTCAGATTTCTCGCAACAGTCAAGGTTACTTCAAATATTATTGGACCAATTATTGTACTACCGATTATTCCAAACCACAGTTTGAAACCGAATTTCTCTTGAAAATTACCTTCCCCTTAATAAATTTTAATTTTCTAGTGACCAATATCTCGCATTTTGACAGTTAAATAATCTCAAACTTGTGAACCTAGACTAGTCCGAAAATAAAATCCTTCCCAAAAAATCATTGACTCGTTGCACGTTATTCTGTAAAATCCAATTACAATAGTCCATCTTATGCTGGTGATCATTTTCATTCAAGTGCTGGTGCAATTGGTATTTAAAAGATTTATAATCGTGTTTATGCATAATTCGGCTTACTGTTTGGTGACTGATTTCTAATTAAAACTCAATATCCCTTGAAGAAACAGTCGTATCAACTTCTGTTTGAGCGAAAACACTAATTTCCGTTCCTACATCAATAATAAAAATTTCTTCGGGGTCATTGTTGCGCTCTCTTCGGAATTGTTTTTCAACACGATTAAAATAATTTCTCGCGGAACATTGTCCATCAAGATATAGTTGGGCATAAAGGGTGCAAGCCACAACTGCATTTTCTCTACATTCCCCATAAATAATTATCATGTCCACTTTTTAGTCTCTTTTATAAATTTGCGGCACATTGAACAAAATTAACAAGAATTTTGAACAATTTTTAAAGACAGAATAAAAACACCAGTAAACCCAACAAATATTTGACAAGCTAAATATTTCATTATTTTGAAAGCTACCTTAGTTACTCCTTACCATTCAATTAAAACAAAAAAATTGAATTTTCTTATATTCTCTTAGCTGTAATTTTGGTTGATTTTCGCACATTTTAATAATGCATATATAAATTAATTCCTTATTAATAGTACTAATAAGTGGTACCACGGTACCAATATGGTTCCACTTGAAAAAAATTATGCATAAACCATTTTGATGAACTTTATTTGTTCATAAATCACATAAATTAATATTTTCGACGTGATTTCGATTGTTGTAGCTACGAGTCAATCAGAATAAATCGAAACAGTCATGACTAGAGCTGTCCGAGGTGGCTGGAGTACAGCCACGGTCTTGCGATGGCGTCACACGTGCCGATTTAGAAGTGATTTACGCTGCAGTCTTATTTGAAAGGTTAATGCGTGAGGTTGTACCTATAAATTATACATACTGTCAAACGCGCCAAAGGGTAAAAAACGACCGTACGCGGACACAGTGAATAAATAAATTTATCGGTGAATTTCCGGATTTATTCTATGACGGATGTAAAATAATTTGTAAAGTTTGTAATCAAGACTTAATGTGCTGGCACAAAACAGATTGTCGTCATCATCAACACCGTGCAACATCAAAATAAAAAAAATGGCATGCCTTTGACAACTCAGTTTATGTTTGATTTATTGTTAATGTTAATAGCCTGTAATATTCCGCTACACATACTGGATAAACAACCATTTCGGAAGTTTTGGAATAAATACAATCCCCAGGTGAACTTACCAAGTCGTACATCGTTACGTAGATATATTCCAGCTGTTCGTGAAGACATTGTAAATAGGATTAAATGTGGATTAAAAAATACACGGCTCTGGTTATGTATTGACGAGACGACAGATTGTAAAAAAAAATTCTATTTTAAATATTATAGTACGTGTACTGGGCCCTCTTAAACTAACATTTCCACTTTTACTAGCTAGTAAAAGACTAACTGCGTGTACTGGCGAAATAATTACGGGGTGTTGGAGGCATTCGAAAAATTTGAACTTTCAACAAGTCAAGTATTGATGTTTGTGACTGATGGTGCTGCGACAATGCGCATGGTAGGCCGTTCTTTTCAAAGAGACAATTGTAGGTTTTTACATGTTACGTGTAAAGTGCATGCGTTACATCTTGTGGCAGAAACGATTCGAAAATGTTTTCCAGAGGTAGATGCATTAATAGCAAATACAAAAAAAGTTTTTCTCAAATCTCCTAAACGGCTTCGAGCATTTCACAGACAGTGTCCTGGTATCCCTGAACCACCAGAGCCGATTCTTACACGTTGGAGAACGTGGTTGAAAGCGGCTTTTTATTATGCTGAATATTTTCAACAAATAAAAGCTGTGATACTACAGTTCAACCCTAACGAGGCTGCAGCTATTAGGGAAAACCAGACAAGCTTTCAAGACGTTTCCCTTGAAACAGATTTAAAAACTATTAATAACAATTATAGAGGACTACACGACGCAATAGAAAAATTGCAAAATAGTTCGTTGTCGTTAGTGGAATCGCTGCAAATATGGACGACGTAAATACACAGCTACAGGCTATAAATGACGCAAAAAAATAATCGCGTTAGTGAAAAATTCGAGAGTGTATTACAGAAAGATCCTAATTTTAGCAAATTAAGACAAATTTGTGGTGGTGCATCTACAACTTCGTTAAGTGAGTTCACAGATTGTTTTACTTATGCCTGTATTACATCCGTAGATGTCGAATGGTCATTTTCAAAATGCAAAACATATTTTTTCACCAAAGCGAATATCGCTGACGGAGACAGCTGTAGAAACATACCTGATGCTATTATACTATAGATCTTCCCCACTTTGTGATGACGACAACCAAACTACTTCATAAATCTGCTTAAAAGAATGAGTTTTATACAAATTTTTATAAAATGTAACATTATTTTTAAAATTTATTTCCGTTTACTGTACTTATTCAAGTATTATGATATGATGTAAACATATGAGTCATATGACGGCTCTGTCGGCCAGGTGACCTCGGACAGCTCTAGTCATGACACACGTAAATGGCAACCTAAAAATTAAATTAAAACTAATATTGACATGTGAAATGTTACTTATGTGGTATCATTGGATTAAAAAAAAATGCAATAATATAGATACCTATAGGATATTCCATTTGAAAATCAAAAGTTAGTTTTACTCCTGGTGAAACAGGAAGTGGAAAAAAATCATTTATGTCGAAAATGACATTCGTTAAGTATATAGGATGTTCCAAACTTCAATCGTTTATCTTTAAAACTAAAGGAAAAAAGGCGGTTTATACTATGATCTTTTTATACCCAATATAGATTGATACAGAACGTCTGCATAATGTAAACAAAATTTCGTACTTTACTTATGGACTTTTTCCAAGTTTCAAAATCTCATTTTTTTATCGACAGGCATGCTTACTTCTTCAATATCCTTTCACATATACACGGTGATTCAAATTCGAGGGCAACTATGGGGATTTCGCTTATTATAAGTTAGACAGTAAGGTTAAATTCGGCAAAGTTAAGCATTCTTAAGCCCAACAATATACCATTGAGAAATCAAAAAAAAATCTTTTTCCGTTTTTGAGATTTTTGAAAAAAACTGAAAGTTGACATTTTCGTTTTTCTTTCTTTATGGACTTATTTTTAAAGTAATAAAAAAACTAAAAGCTATTTCTTATAGCAACTTTTTTATGCTCTACACAATTTTTATCACGATGTTTCGTGTGCTTGAAATCATCATTAAATTATTTACTTCTTATGGACGCCATATTGAATTTCTGCATCATCGAATAGGAATTTTTTTTGTGATATCAAAAATTTATAATATGGCTACTTTATGGTTATAAGTAAAACTAAAATTATAAATAAACAGTTTTTTTTTAATAAGACGAAATAATTAATCAATTATTAAGTTAAATCAACTTTTTTAAACTATCTAATAACATACAGAACAAAGAACAGTAACAAAACTGTTTTGCAAATAAACAATGCTACAACAAATGCTGAAACAGGAACCCATTTTGTTAAATACATAGCTCAGCTCTTTTTCTAATGCTATTTATGGCACGTTGAATAGCGCGACGAGAAATGCGTTGACAGGTTGCTACAAGACTGTTTCGCAGTCTATCTACATTTCCACATTGTTTCTTGTAAACAACATTTTTAATTGTCCCCAACAGAAAATAGTCGAATGGACTTAAATCTGGTGAATGGGCTGGTAATCCAATTACAACACGATTTCCTATCCATATCCATATTATATGGAGAAAGTTCGTTCAAATATTCTCTCACCAACACGCCATTATGTCGTGGTGCGCCGTCCTGTTGCCACCATAAATCTTGTAACCGATTTAGTGGAACATCGTGAAGATAATCCAGAAGCGGTCCTCTTAAAAACTGGAATTACCTGTTTGCATGTAGAGTTCCCTCATAAATGTATGGTCTTAGTAGTCTATTATTCCATAAACCTATCCACATCTTAAATCCAAATTTGTATTGGTGTATAATTTCCCTATTTTGGCTAGGGTTTTCAATTGACCAAATGTGTTCATTGCTATGATTAAAGAATCCTAAATTTGAAAAGTTACATTCATCGGTCCAAATTACTTTATTCAGAAAATGTCGATCCTCATTAATTTTATCCATCAACCAGGTGCAAAAATTTAAGCGTTTGTTATTATCATCAGGGTGTACATTTTGGCTGACATGAATTTTGAAGGGCTTATAATTTGCTTTGCTTAATGTTCTCCAAACTGTAATTTGAGGCAAATTTAAATTTCCAGGAATTTCTCTAGTTGAAAGTGACAGGTTGTTATTAACCTGAAATAAAAATAATAATACCTGTGTTAAAAAAAGAAAGACGAACAACAAATTATCGCTTGAACTATAGCATCTCGATTTTCTTGAAGAACTCTACTGCCATAATTCGTTCTCTTTTTATGGAAACATCCGTGTTCCAATAAATTTCTATGCAACTTTAAAAAAATAGGTTTCATTTGGCTCTCAGGGTACCTTTGTAGATAAGTTCCAGAAGTATTTCTCACATTTCTATTGTACGCGTAATAAATTTGCATCATATCACGTTGTTGTTCATTGGAAAAAGGCATCTTGCAAACTCTAATTTGGCACAATTTTTAATTTTACACTTTATTGCTTTAATTTGACAATCACTATCTATCTTTTATGGCACAACCTTTGATTTTACACTGTAAGGCTTTAATTTGACAAGCACTATCTATTATTTGTTGACAGGTAAAAACTTAACAAAAGCAACCAATGGTATCTTGATTGTGAAATAAAAACATATTTTTATTTAGATTTTATTACTATTTTGTTAAATATCGCCTTTATTGATGAAAGAAATGTAGCCATATTATACATTTTTGAAATAAAAAAAATTCCTATTCGATTATGCAGAAATTCAATATGACGTCCATAACATATAAAGAATTTGATGATGGTTTAAAGGAGACGAAACGTCGTGTTATAAATTAGTAACCTTCATTATATAGAGCAGAAAAAGCGCTATATGAAAGTGCTTTTAGTTTTTTTATTAGATTAAAAATGAGTCCCTAAAAAAAATAATAACGAAAATATCAACTTGCAGTTTTTTTCAAAAATCTCAAAAACGAAAAAAGATTTTTTGATTTCTCAACGGCATATTGCTGGGCTTAAGAATGTG
The DNA here is from genome assembly GCA_029963845.1 of Rhamnusium bicolor. NCBI lineage: Eukaryota > Metazoa > Arthropoda > Insecta > Coleoptera > Cerambycidae > Rhamnusium > Rhamnusium bicolor. The sequence continues at coordinate 186,268 of JANEYF010005867.1, forward strand.
CAACTTTGCCGAATTTAAACCTGCTGTCTATCTCTTATAATAAGCGATATACACATGGTTGCTCTCGAATTTGAATCACACCGTGTATTGAATACATTATTTTAAAACAGATTCTTATAAACTTTTATTCTATTTCACCTAACCAGATATACTTTTGCTCTTTCATTCTTTCTTTTCCATACACTCTTTCACTCGTACTTAAAAATTACTGATCAGTCCATGTATATTATAATTTTCAAAAACTTGCAGTTACTTATTATCTGTTTTATTTGAATGAAAGTTTGCAATGAAATAAGGCTTGAACTGCTCGGTTACAGTATTGAACATAGCAAGGTTGCGGTTAGTAGACCCGTACGGTCCTAAAACCACATTAACCGTTTTAACCGCTGTTCTCACCGAGTTATGGATTAAACTTGCGGTTTTCTTCGAGTCCAATAAATTTTAATTTTACAAGTAAAAGTTCAAGTTTTGTCTGCAGTAGAGTAAGCCCTGTTGGCCTTATCCTCATAAAATTTTGTAATACCTAGAGGTATACTAGTTTTCAACGATCCATTAAAAAATTTTAATAGTTTAAAATGTTGCAAACAAATCAAATTCAAACATTTAAGTTTGTAAACTATTTATTTACTAATATGGAAATAATTTCAAAATATATGAAGCCAGGATGAAATATGACAAAGGTCTACACAGATAAAACATTTTAAACGCAATAAAATACATTTAAATAAATCTATGTTTTATATTGTACAAATAAATCTCTTCTTTATCTCAGAAAAATATTTGTTTACTAATGAAAGTTACTTTTAGTTTCATATAAATCATTTGACAGGTTGATCTGAAAATAAATAATTTTTCATTCTAAGAAACATTTATTTTCAATTGTGTAACGAAGTGATTTTTTTCACCAAGACTATTTTCTGTAATAATAAGACCAAATTGGGTCGCTTTTTTAGTTTGGTACACCCAATATCCTGTA